>JAXCGZ010013453.1:0-25000 GCA_037179515.1 Halocaridina rubra | reverse complement strand
ACAAAGCTCTGTACAATTCACACACATCCGTTTTCAACAAGGTATTACATCTGCCAAAACAAGTCCTTCGCAAGAAGGCAACCGTCCTAGCCCTTGGTTGAAAAGGGAGTCCGTGACGTAAAACCGGAACAACCGGAACATTATGGAATATTAAGCATCAGCTATATTTGAATGTATCACAAAGTACACATGGTTTGGCCATATTGAAGTCCTTTATAAAAAATTTATATATAAGACATTAATCATTTTCATTGCTATGGACAATACCTAGCTAAGTGTGCACAAAAAACTTTCCCTACTCTTCTTCTTCTTCTTCTCCTTGTTCTTCTTCTTCTTCTTCTTCTTCTTCTTCTTCTTCTTCTTATTATTATTATTATTATTATTATTATTATTATTATTATTATTATTATTATTATTATTATTATTATTATTATTATTATTATTATTATTATTATTATTATTATTCAAATAATCTACCTTCTTTGTCGGGATCGAACCAGGATACTCTAGACTAGAACACCAGAGCTTAGTCCAGTGTACCACAGAAGTCGTAAAAGAGAGGAATCTGAAACATCTACCAGCGTCACACACATGGAAGATCACCATTACTATCATTATAATTATTATTATCAGAACACATAAACAAATACGAAAACGAGGAGCGGTAATGATCATATTAGTATAATACATAGTCCTTTTAGAAATTTTGTATATATATATATATATATATATATATATATATATATATATATATATATATATATATATATATATATATATATATATATATATATAGAGAGAGAGAGAGAGAGAGAGAGAGAGAGAGAGAGAGAGAGAGAGAGAGAGAGAGAGAGAGTATATACGTACATTAAAAAGTGTAAATTAGTAAAATAATAAACAAATAAATACATAAATAAACAGATCCGAAAAAACTTAACTTAATGAAATATTAATTATTCTTCAACTATTCTTGACTAAATGTTACATAGACATATATTCTATTATATAAAATTAAATGAGAACAACATTACTTAATGCAGTACCTCTAGATAAGATATTTAAAAAAAAAATCACAATTTGTGCGAGTTGTGTGTGTGTGATTACCTAATTGTGATTACCTAATTGTGTTTACGGGAAAGAGCCCAAAGCTCGTATCTTCCCGTCTCCTGATCGGTTCCATTTTTAGACTTAGTGATACTTATTTTAGACTTAGTGATACTTGTGTGTGTGTGTGTGTGTGTGTGTGTGTGTGTGTGTGTGTGTGTGTGTGTGTGTGTGTGTGTGTGTGTGTGTGTGTGTAGGGTGGTACATAACCTATTGCTTAGAGTGTTACATCACCGAGTAATCTTCTTTTTCTTCTTCTGAGCTTTAATCCATTTTTATATGGGGTCGCCATTGTGAATGAGTCGTCTCCATCTATTTCTGTTCTGTGCTTCATTATCATCAATACCCTTCCATTGCAAGTCTTCCCCTATACAATCACGCCATCTTTTTCTTGGTCTTCCTCTTCTCCTTCTACCCCGAATTTCCATTTCCATAGTATGTCTTCCAACATGATGTTCGTTCCGTCGTAACAGGTGTCCATACCATCTAAGCCTTCCCTCCTGTATTTTCTTTGATAATTCAAGTACCTTTGTCGTTCGTCTTATATACTTATTCCTAATTCTATCCTTCCTTGTTACTCCAGACATCTACCTCAACATTCTCATCTCTGCTACATCCATCCCCTTCTCCTCTGTCTTCCTCATATTTGCTGTTTCTGTTCCATATAATATAGCTGGTCTTACAACGGTCCTATGAAACTTTCCCTTTAATATCAGTGGTACCCTCTTGTCACAGAGAACACCAGATGCAGACCTCCAGTTATTCCATCCTGCCTGAATTCGATGTCTCATTTCTTGATCCACGCTTCCACTAGCCTCTACTATGGACCCCAAGTACTTGAACTTCTGTACTCTCTTTATATCTTCCCCATCCATTCTTATGCCATGTCCACCATCCTCAGCAATGTTGGCACACATATATTCGGTCTCTGACCTGCTTATCCTCATTCCTCTCTCCTCAAGTGCTGCTCTTCATCCCTCCAACTTCTGCTCCAAATCCTCTCTCCTCTCTGCACACAATACAATGTCATCTGCATATAATATGCACCATGGCACTGCTTCTCTCACATCTTTGGTCATTACATCCATCACCACATTGAAGATGAAAGGACTAAGTGCCGTCCCCTGATGTAATCCCACTCCAACCTCAAACCCATCTGTCTCTCCAACACTGGTTCTCACTCTTTTATACACATTCTTATACATCCTAATTAAGACTAGTGTTTATAAATTCTATAAGTAATTTGTTAGCTCTTCTGTTATTAGTTTGGCCTTTTTCGTCTTACATTGAATCGTTTTCTAAATCAAGATATGGAATTTATGTTCACGTGATTTTCAGTAGCATGACGATTTCTCAGCTTGCTAAGAGATATTATTTGTATTCCTGTCTACACCAGTCTTTCGAATCACCTTATCTCATCTGGTCCTTTAAAACACACGTGTTCTGCATATGTATTCTTTCTAAATAAGTTGATAGCTGTTTAGCAAATTTCTTTTTTCTCAGTTACAAGCATACTTAGCTTGAATATGCTGTATAAACCACTTAAAACCCTGTAATTCTAGAGGAGACTTTGCCTCAAGATCTTATTTGCCATGGTTGGCTAATTTGATATATTTGTCGAATTGCAGATTGTCTCTTCATCTTTAAGCTAAATTAAAATCTCAGGTTTTAAGGCACATCTGAGACCTAATAATTCTCAAAGCGTGCCCTGAAGATTCATTTGGAATACTTTTAGTCTTTTGGCGACCACTGAAGCCGAGTGGTTAATATAATCGACTCAGGAGTTGAGGGACCCTTGTTTAAACCCACCTTGGGGCACTAGGAAAGGAATTCCCCCTTAATGGGGACATGAAGTGACACAAAACGAGAATTGAGAATGAAATCTATATTTGGCCCTGTAATGCACAAGTCCCTGAGGGTTTTTTTTTCTAGGACAAAGTATAATGTATTCACTTGAGATATTACAGAGCTTTAATATGGAAAGTGTTGTGTGTCTTGCTCACTCCTTTGATAACATCATGTATTCATCTGATAAAATGTTAGGAAGGATTGTATTTTCTTGGCTCAGGTTGCAGTTGAATGAACACTTATGAGTTTTGATATTATACAATATCAAGCTTCCTCTTATCACCACATTATAGAAGTATATAAAAGTCTATAATAGAACCCTTTCTTTGATGATTATTGAAATACCAGAAAATAGTGAATTTTTACCGCTCTTTGCTCTTTATATTAGGGATGGATTGGAAAATGTTATTTTTATTTTATCGTTCGGTCCTTTTTTATCATTTTTGTATTTTCTGTATCTGTAGGTTAGATACAGACATAAAGCTGTCATCAATATTTTGAACCATTCCTATTAGTTTCTTGTCTGTGTTGTACACAAGGACTTGAAGCTTCAATTAGTTATCAGTTGATGTTTTCCAGTCATTTTCTTTTTCATAGATTTTGTGCCTGTCTTCTAATTTTATGGCAAGCACAGACTTTCAGTCATTTTGGATGTGTTTTCAGTCGGTCTCTCCTGTTGCTTTCTTTTATGTTTTGTCTCTCTACGTCTACTGTTACACAGGCTTGCAGCTATCATTTGTGTTTGAGCAAATCTATCTAATCTGGTCATTTTCTTTAATATAAGCTGTGCTTTCCTTAAGTACATGGTCTGGCAGAAATATTGATGTAGAACTCTGTTAGATCTAACTATGTTTATCAACTAATTCATTAATCATCGTTATTAGATTGTCTCGACTATAGTTCATTCATGCTCAGTTGGTCTTAAAACAACACCTATTTCATGGCTGTACTATATAGCTGATTACCTAGTTATGTGTCTTCTTTAAATAATATGTGCACCTCTGATAAACTAGAAACCTCTTTGTAGTGTTGAAGTGGTTTCATTTACCGTGACAACTACACAAATATTCTAATAGAACAAGAATTTGTAGGTTTATAAACCTTACTTGCATGACCAGTCTGCTATTCTTTTTGCATTGACATTTTAGGTTATGTTGCCTGATCTACACACACAGATTGATTGATTGATTCGGTTTTACGTCTCGAACTCCCTTTTCTACTAAGGGCTAGGACGGTTGCCTTATTGCGAAGGACTTGTTTTGGCAAATGTAATCGTTACCCTGAGTGTATGCCCTTACTAACCTCAGTCCGTGACGGGGTACGAACCCTCGACCTGCCGACACATATGTGAGCGAGTGTTTATGCTGGCCTTCAACCACTGGTATTGGTCAAGTAGAAAATGGAGAAGAGGAGGAGATGGTAGCATTGAGAGAAAGAGAGGGAGAGAGCGGGGGGTGGGAGGGAGAGTGAGGGAGATGTGGTGTTTGGTGTCTGTGGGTGGAGGTTTTCGGTGGTTCTCAGCTGCGTCCGCGGCTGCTGCTGCTGCAGAGTCTGTTTTTTCTTCTAGTTTCTCATCTTAATTCTTCTTCTTCTTCTTCTTCTTCTTCTTCTGTAGCAGCACACATACAAACCCAGCCACAGAGGGGGGGGCAAGCCAGCCTCAACTTCGTGCCGGTCCCAAGCCCGGGTAAATGGGGAGGGTTGGCAGTACTCGTGACGTAGGGGTTTTGCTCCTACGTTATATTATTATAATTATGGTAGCGTGGTTGGTGAAAATACGTAAGGATTTATATTCGTTTATTCTTATTTTAACATCTATGTACTCAGAGCTCCTATTACTACAGTTCCTGTTACGACTAATTCCTGAGTCCTACCCCCAAGAGGGGGAGGCTAACTCAGCTGTACTGTGTTAACTCTGCTGCTGGCAAGGCCCGGTCTCTAACTCTAACTAACTGTGCCTGCCCTGGGTGGTTCTTGAAATACCCCAAGGGCAGGGCGGGGCTTGACATCCAATCCTGCCAATGAAATCAAGTGACATCTAGTCCTGCAAATCAACGCCAGGTTCGAAGTGGAGTCCCTCCTATTTCCGGGGTCAGAGCGTGGCTATTGGGCATCTCTCCAGGGCATGTACATACGTACGGGCCACATGTTTGTGTTTCTTGTGGTTTAGGAAATGGCTAACTTCCTGGCCTTTCCTCCCCTCTCCAGGTACTCGATGCCAGATCCTAAGTCTCATGGTTCCGGTCATATATCTCCTTGACACTTTCTACAAACATTGGCCGTACCGCAGAAAACAAGCCTCCCACATTAGTTCCAGGTGCCTAGCCATAAATCTTGGTGGTCCCATGGGAAACATGGTCTGCACCCAAAACTCAATAAAAGTGAGGGCATGTAATAAAATATCTGTGCCCTCGACCAACCGTTACCCCTCAAGATTTGTTACAAGTTTCAGATTCTGGCTTCAGCATGACGGACTGGCTTCAGCATGACGGAAGTCATACGACATCCCTCCCAACCAAAACTGAAATATCTCTTATTTCAGTCGAAGCATGGGCTAATTTTTCGAGAGCTCTTGGACGTATCCTAGCTAACATTAGTTTACAATAGAAATGGGGCCGAATTATTTAAGCTATTTTCTGAGAATTCCTATTTCTATGAATCCTATACAAATTACACAAACATAACATATATATAGTACTTCTACAGAAATCTGTAATACAAACATATTCTTATATCCAAACAAACATAACTTTAACCAATATAATTTCAGTGTGTAACTAATATCAAACATTAATTAAGATCAAAAGTCAGTTTAAATCAAAACATTAATTCATCTACTTCTCTCGTTTCTTTAAAAGACAAAATTGAGTTAATTACGGTAAAATCATGACTTATGTAGCACATTAGCAAACAAATGAGGTAGAGTATTGGCATGTATACACATTTAAAATGATATAGACCATAACATCAACAGTAATTTCTATAAGAGACCTTATCTTAATAAATTCTATTCCTATCATTATTAGGGCATTAATTTATTTTAAAATTTGGCCTTAAAACTACTCCTGAAACAAAACATGTTTTACTGTGTGTAAAGTCGAAACATTTACTATTTCGATATGCAATTACTATTCAGAGACCAATTAATATAAAAACTTAATGAACCTAAAGATTAAATCATAATTCAAATAATAATGATGCTAAAACAAAACACTAATATTATTTAAGCAGAAAAACAACTTATTAATCTTAGTGCAAATCATACAATTTTATCAATGGCACTTATTCAAAACTATATCTAAGGGAGACTCTGAGTTTTCGCTTAAAATTATCTTAAAGCTAGTAAAACAAAAAAAATAAACATAAAAATAAAAATATTTTGTCTTTTAGCACAGTGGACAAAGACGGTGGGGACATTTTCTTTCCCATTTTTTTCAGTTCTAATACGGGGGTAACTTTAATTAACTAATAAGGGATTCTTAAATACCCTTCTTTCTCTCTTCACTAAAGTTTGGACATGTATAGGGATTATATTTCTTTCTCGTTTACGTGGCTTCTAAAGGTATTATTAAAATATTTTAAAATATTTCTGTGTTTCTTTTCCTCTCTTTTCACTACAGTTATGACATGTATGGGGATCTCCTTGTTTCTGGGATTTCATCAAGATTACATGGTTTTTTAAAGTAGTTTAAAACTTTTATTTTTTAGGACTGTTCTCCCTGTCTTAGGACGACTTTTAATTTCTCTGTCCAGGATGACTTTTAATTTCTCTGTCTAGGACGACTTTTGTTTTCTCTGTCTAGGACGACTTTTACTTTCTCTGTCTAGGACGACTTTCATTTTCTCTGTCTAGGACGACTTTTATTTTTTTCTCTGTCTAGGACGACTTTTGTTTTCTCTGTCTAGGACGACTTTTGTTTTCTCTGTCTAGGACGACTTTTATTTTCTCTGTCTAGGACGACTTTTGTTTTCTCTGTCTAGGACGACTTTTAATTTCTCTGTCTAGGACGACTTTTAATTTCTCTGTCTAGGACGACTTTTAATTTCTCTGTCTAGGACGACTTTTAATTTCTCTGTCTCTTGCTCATGAATTCTTGCTAGGTGCGATTCCACGGTTTCCCTCGGGGATTCATTTTTTTTCACTCCCTCGCCGTCCTTGCTGCAGGCCCAGGTTTGTTGCCATATCTCCGTTACTCGGATAGGCAAGACAAAAAGGAAGGATTCGGCACCTCTCTAATCCTTCCAGCCCGGCTTCCTCGTCCCGCCCTCGGCCGATCTTGACTAAGACCACCACGCAGGAGACCTGCAACGTCACAGCGATTCTCTTCCGTACGGCCATCCACACGTACCTTCGAAGCAGATCTCGGGATGAAAATTTGAACCTATGTCACTACTACAGTTGTAAGAAAGGTTCCCTATGACTTCTGGGTACCAACAATGGCCATACGTTGGTACTCGGAGGCTATACTTTGCCTCCCCTGCAACTGCAAGTGATTGCAATCTCTATTCAATGGGCACTAGGGACTTGTCTGAGCGGACAACATCTGAAGACTTTTAGAACTTGCAGGTCGGGGCTGCCTAGGAATAGGGTGGTAATGGAAGGTATGTGTCTACACAACTAGATTATTATTCCAAGATACTTAGGGCTTAGCTGAGAAACTGCTACATAGCATTACTTTACTATAGACATCAAAAAGAATAATCACTGAATACTGAGAAAAGCCACTAAAGAGACATTCTTATTAGCAGTGGCTACAATAACATCAAGTATGAATTCAGATAAAAGATACAAATCATCAAGTTACTGCTGATTTCATTTCAAAAATAATAATTAGCAACAGGCCATTGAGAGATAGCAACAATATCAGTCAACATAATAACATTACTAATAATCATGATCATAAAAATAAGAATAATAAACAATAAAAATAAATGTACTAAATCAGAAATATCAATATATATACAATGGAGACTGGCATTCAGAAGTAAGAACAGAGTTCTATACTTATACTTCATAGCAATGCTCATTCTAACACAGTCTCTTTTAATATTTAAATTCCTGCTGTCATAATCAATGTATATATATAGAGCATAAGTGGCAACTCGCTGGCTCCACAATTTGTCAATGGGGGTTCTATCTATTCTCTAAACAGTTGCGACATGTGGCAAAAATATTTATGCAAATGGCGGTACTACCGATATCTTATCAGTATTTATGCAATAACAGCATGCAACAATCTATTGACTGCAATGAAATGTAGGCACAATTATCGCCTAGCTTCGCTGGAAAAAACACACACAAAAAATCAAAGACAGCAACGTTCTTTTAGCATTGAACGGAGCCTCTGTCAGGCTCAGAGTCGAGTGAAAGGTAGGAGAGAGAGAGAGAGAGAGAGAGAGAGAGAGAGAGAGAGAGAGAGAGAGACTGGGCGACCTTGAAATACGTCGTGGCCTCCAGTCTGTGTCAGCTGAGACGGGCCTCTTCCTTTTAACTTGTACTGAAAATAAAAAAGTGTCGCAGAGTATCTCTAATAATAAAATAAATAAACAAATGAACGTGAACAAACGTTAGCAATGACTATCGATAGAGTCTTACGTTTATTGTCAGCTCTCACTCTTTCTTTATGACCAAGCTGAAATAATTTTGATAAAACATTATCATGGCTAAAACTCGCAAAGTTTTATTTTATCAATCTAACATATCTCTTCAGACAAATAATGTATATACTGCAGCTAGCAAAGAAAATAAAGAATCATTCATAGATTCACGTCCTTTATCACGTAACATCTATCTTGGAATCTCTCGGAAATCGAATAATAATCTCAATGGCGGAGTAGGGGACAAAACAAAAATAAAACAAACTTGGCATTTCAACCATATCTGGGCAGGTGGAGAATTACTTTCTCAAACATATCCCTCACTAGATATTGCAACAGCGCATCACCTCCCATAAATACACTCTGATATGGCATGCAGAAAGACCTGGCGGAGCAGGGGAACGATCCTCGCAGACTCCCCAATCATGCTTCCTAACGGTGCTTCCCGCGATTTCACCCCCTAGAGCAACCCCCCATTATACCCCCAGTCATTCATACTCATTCTCTGCCTCACTCGCTGCATCACTTACAAAGCAATCGTCCCCTTTCTGTAAAATTCCCTTTAATTTACAACGTTGGTTGTAAGAAGAGTAAGGGTGAAATCTCGGTTGGGCCGCACGGTCACAGACTGCCTCACTAGTCCTAAGTCCCATTCTAACGAACAAACAAACGTTCTACTCCCTTGAAGCTACGTTTGGGTGACACTGAAAAACCTTCCCTATTCTAGGACAGCACAAATTACTCTAATTTACTCTTACTTTCGCCTGCATAGCGCGAAATAAAAAAACTCATCTCTAAACAATATCACAAAATTTCTTATTCTTCAAAAATAAAATGCCACACACGTATCGTAATGTTAATCCCTTCATCATAACAACATTAAAAAACAATCTGTCATTTATGTCTTTCTTTTGCTAAAACATTACTCCCGCGGATAAAAAAAACAAACAAAAAAGAAAGAACCTTGAAAACAAGCGCAATCTTAACACTCTATTTCTTACGCTTTAAGAAATTTATATAAAAATGATTTTACACGTACTTTAAAATATCAAGGATCAGTACAATTACTACAGATTTATAATAACGAGGTTGGGAGATCGAATGGTCACTTCCACATTCCTTTCTCGAAAATCACACGTGTTCTAAGTAAAACCTTAAAAGCCGATTCAAGTATATTACTCACTATAATTCTTACACTTAAGAAATTAATATACTGTAATAGTGATTTCACGTGCATTAAATTTGTCAATTAAAAAATCGATACATTCGCGTTCTTAAAATTCAATCTAAGCATTAATACAAATAAATGGAACGCACTTCAAACGAAATTTCTTTACATTACTCAAATTATAACAAAAATGGAGTTTATTACTGCTTATAGCTATTAGTACAAATTATCCATGTTAGTAATGGGTACAGAAATTCTACTTTTATCAACTTATTAAGCGCCACACCCCTTATAGGAGGGTTGGCTGAGTCAAAGCATAACTACAAGATAAAATGGCTGCGTCCACCGACCTCAATTTCTTTTAATAATTGTCCCATTACTCACTGGATACAGATCACAAGTACTTAGCTATTTTAAGGAGGTGGTCCTGAAAAACTTCATGGCAGAAGGCAAGGAAGGAGGGGGTTTTCCTTCTTCTCTTCGAGTAAAATCGACGAATCGCCGTCTTCTTGGTCGGATCCGGCAACTTATACTTCTTGTAATGGGCATTTTCACTCAATGCTCCGGTCACACTTCGGCTTACTAAGAAATATCTTAGGAATAGTTCCTTCAAAGTTTTATAATATTCTCTATTTGACCACTCGTCACTTCTCATCCGCAGACCCAAGTATTTCAGGAAGTCGGTCGCGGGAATTATGGACGGACATTCGCGGTCTTTTACATTTGCGCCGTCGAGGTATAAAAGTGAATTTTTGACTCGAGGCGTCTTTACAACCAGGGCACGGGGTGGGGGCCTTGCCAATACGGAGGCGGGGGAGAGTGGCTGGATCTCATAATATGATACTGTAAGTGAAGGGGGAGCTCTGACTTTCTCGGTGTCACTCTCTCACTGCTGGTAAGCGTCTTGAAGTTTCTTCACTTGTACTTTTCTTCCATAGATGCTATATATTTTTTTATACTTCTATTTTTTTTTTTTACCAGTCTCTTCGGAGGCGTGGGTTCGAATCCCACCACTGCCACCACTGACGTAGGGATTTTCTTATCCCACCGCTGCCACCACTGACGTAGGGGTTTTGCTCCTACGTTATATTATTATAATTATGGTAGTGTGGTTGGTGAAAATACGTAAGGATTTATATTCGTTTATTCTTATTTTAACATCTATGTACTCAGAGCTCCTATTACTACAGTTCCTGTTACAACTAATTCCTGAGTCCTACCCCCAAGAGGGGGAGGCTAACTCAGCTGTACTGTGTTAACTCTGCTGCTGGCAAGGCCCGGTCTCTAACTCTAACTAACTGTGCCTGCCCTGGGTGGTTCTTGAAATACCCCAAGGGCAGGGCGGGGCTTGACATCCAATCCTGCCAATGAAATCAAGTGACATCTAGTCCTGCAAATCAACGCCAGGTTCGAAGTGGAGTCCCTCCTATTTCCGGGATCAGAGCGTGGCTATTGGGCATCTCTCCAGGGCATGTACATACGTACGGGCCACATGTTTGTGTTTCTTGTGGTTTAGGAAATGGCTAACTTCCTGGCCTTTCCTCCCCTCTCCAGGTACTCGATGCCAGATCCTAAGTCTCATGGTTCCGGTCATATATCTCCTTGACACTTTCTACAAACATTGGCCGTACCGCAGAAAACAAGCCTCCCACATTAGTTCCAGGTGCCTAGCCATAAATCTTGGTGGTCCCATGGGAAACATGGTCTGCACCCAAAACTCAATAAAAGTGAGGGCATGTAATAAAATATCTGTGCCCTCGACCAACCGTTACCCCTCAAGATTTGTTACAAGTTTCAGATTCTGGCTTCAGCATGACGGACTGGCTTCAGCATGACGGAAGTCATACGACACTCGATCATATGACCGAGTACCACGTCAAGAGGTGTGGAGGTGTATTAGATAAAATGGAGTCCCCGAGATATATGTGAGAATCATGAAATCATTAAGAAAAGAAAAAAAAAAATTTTGAGGTCAAGATTCAATAACATAAATCACGATGAACCACTTCACTTGGTATTTGACCTGTGCAAATACACCAGGTTTTAGAATGCTGTCACGTTCTTTAGAAGGTGAAACGAATGGATTTACGATGGAACAACTAAAACAAGAGATATGCTGTAAGCTAGACAGTGCTAGTAAGTTTGTTAATTACCGATCTGAGCTTAACTCTGGTCTTGATGTGCATAATATTTACAAAAAGAGTGTATATATACCTGACTATTTAAAAGTATCTTTTACCAGACTGAGATTAATGTCTCACAACTTTAAGATAGAGACAGGAAGGTGGAGTAGGTTACCCAGAGAGGCTAGAGTATGTAATTGTACAAGATGAATGTTACGTTTTGCTGGAGTGCCCTATATCACAACATATTTGTGAAGCTTATAATCAATTAGATTTTACTTCTTTGGATAATTTGCTGAATGAAGATTTTCATTTAGTAGATTTATGTAAATATATTAATGAGGTTTTGAAATTATTTTCGGGATGTTGAATATAATATTAATTATTGGTGTATGAGGTAACTCGTATTAAGTTGAATTTATTGTAATGTTTTTTCTTAATGGACAAATAAGTGGTGATATTTTTGGTATCTTCATGTTTTTTAATCTTCTTCGTCTATATCTTTTCCCACTTTTATGTGGGGTCGATAATTCTTCATGTTTTTGATTATTTATTTTTATTGTCTTTGTAATTCATTGCATTGTAAAATGAAAAAAAAAATGTAATTCTTGTTTGTCAATAAACTACTACTAGTACTATGATTGGGCAGAGGCAAATGTTAAGAGCAGTGTGGGCTTGACAAATAGTCTCTCAGTAAATGTTGGTCTGCATCAAGGGTCTGCTTTGAGTCCATATCAATTTGATTTGGTCTTGGATGCAGTAACCCAGGGTATTAGAGATCAGTCTCCATAGTGTATGCTCTTTGCAGATGACATTGTATTGTGTAGCTACAGACGAGAGGTAGTGGAGGAGAAGCTTGAGGAGTGGAGAAGAGTGATGGAGGATAGAGGACTGAAAATCAGCAGGAAGAAGACAGAGTACATGAGGTTGAGAGATGATGAGGATGAGGAGGTCAATTTGCAAGGGGAGGTGTTGAAAAGAGTTGAAAAGTTCAAGTATATGGGATCGACAGTAGCAGAGGATGGTGACCTAGAATCAGAAATAACCCACAGAATACAAGCGGGATGGAAGAACTGGAAGAAAGTGTCTGGGGTATTGTGCGACAGGAGAATAGGGATTAAGTTGAGGGGTAAAGTGCATAAGACAGTTGTGAGACCTGCGATGATGTATGGAGCAGAGACATGGGCAATAAAGAAGACACAAGAGAAAAAACTGGATGTGGCAGAGATGAGGATGTTGAGATGGATGTGTGGGGGTGACAAGAAGCGATAAGATCAGAAACGAGGTAATTAGAGGTACCTCAAAAGTTAGAGAAATATCAGATAAGATACAAGAAAGTAGACTAAGATGGTATGGTCATATCGTTAGGAGGGATGAACAGTATGTTGGGAGGAGAGTGCTGGAAATGGATATTCAGGGTAGGAGAAGGAGGGGGAGACCAAAGCGTAAGTGGATGGATTGCATCAATATCGACCTGAGGTCTAAAGGTTTGTCGGGTGATGAGGTATGGGACAGAAACAGATGGAGAACACTGGCCAGAAACATCGACCCCACATAAAAGTGGGAAAAGATGTAGACGACGAATTACTATTATTATTATTATTATTATTATTATTATTATTATTATTATTATTATTATTATTATTATTATTATTATTATTATTATTATTATTATTATTATTATTATTATTATTATTATTATCACTATCAATGTTGTCACCATCACTATTATCACTATCACTATTATTACTACTACTACTACTACTACTGTTGCTGCTGCTGCTGTTGCTACTACTACTACTACTAGTACTACTACTACTACTACTACTAGTACTACTACTACTACTACTATCACTGACAGAACAATGTAATGCAAATTCGCATTTTGTTTGAATGTTTCCATATTCTCTACCACCTCCTCTCAGAATTCGAACGTGGGACCTGTAGAACAAGAGTACACTGTTCAGTACTTAAGCTGTGGATTTCTGTTTTATAGGACCCATGTTCGAATCCCGACAGCAGGAGGATTTTTATATCTTGCACCTTTTAGTAAATACTGTAGAATTTATATTACTTTAAATGCATATTGACGAATAGTCGTCCGCGGTGCCAACACTGAGAATTACTTATTGGAAAAAGGGCCCAGAACAACCTTTATAGAAATTCTTTTACGGTGCCAAAGAAAAGTGAGGTGAATAAGTAAAGAGCTGAGTAAAATGGCACCAAGAGTGCCAAGTCTTGTAGCATTCAAGTGCCTTTTCTCTCACATGTTTGCGTGCATTCTTCTTTTTTTCTGTGCAGAACGCTCTTTGAATGCGTGGCACTGTGTGGCTTCGTTTTAAATTTTGAATAACTGAAAAATAAAGCTTTTTCTATATCAACATAATTTTATTTCATGAGAGCTAAGTAAAGAGAGAATTATTAAAAATTTTCGGAAATTTTTATTTTAATTTTATAAATTAATCTTTGCTTGTTTTATGGTCTATGCCACTAATATGCCCCGCATTTGAGAGGTCGAGGGATCGTGCCTCGTCCAGGCACAAGAATTTAAGCTGTTTACTGGGGAGGTTGCTGCTGTGGCTGGCACCACAGTGGGGGGTTGGGGCCTGTGCCGGCTGGCGACCGACCTATGGGTCCTCCATGACCCGTCCCAAAAATCCGTGGGTAGAGAATCTAAAACAACATCATTAGCGTCTTCAGCTATACTAATTAGCACTGTTTGGTTTTAAAACTGTAAATTTGTTTAACTCGTTGATATTATTATTGTAAAATATCTAAATTAACTTTAATATATAGAAAACACAACGAAAATTTAAAACGAATTAATTTTTGCTATATGTAAACACATTTTTACATGTACCAGCGCACCCAGTTTCTCATGGAGCGAGACCATGTATATGAGTGCGCGTATGTGTGTGCATGCGCGTGCGTGCGGAGGAAAATCCCTAAGGGATTATGGGGGAAAATCCCTAAGGGATTACGGTGGAAAATTCCTAAAAGGGATTACGGGGTTCTTGAACTCTAGTCTGTTTAGAACGGGATTAATTATGATATTCTCATTAAATTATTATCTGATGGTTCTACAAAGCATATGGTCATTATCTACATTTACTAGAGGTCATGATAAGGGGTGTACGGCTCTATCTCCCAATAAGATAATTCATGATTAGCTCTGTGTGTGTGTGTGTGTGTGTGTGTGTGTGTGTGTGTGTGTGTGTGTGTGTGTGTGTGTTCGAGTCCACCACTGGGCATTAATAACGGCATCCAGCCTTAATTCCTCAGCTCCAACCTCTCTGTGTCCACCCCCTTTCGCAAGGGGACTTATTGTGATGCATAAAAGGCAGTAGCAATAAAAAATGGGCATTGTTTCATATCTTTACCCAAAGTTTGCTTATTAAAGTATCAAAAGTTGTTTGTTTCGGTTTTACGTCAAAGACTCCCTTTTCTACCAAGGGCTAGGACGGTTGCCTGCTTGCGAAGGACTTGTTTTGGGAGATGTAATCATTACCCTGAGTGCAAGCCATTGCTAACCTCACACCGTGACGGGGCGCGAACCCTCGACCAGACGCCTCAAAGTCGCGGACGCTACCGCATCAAAAGTAACGTTCACTAATTACTGTTAAAATCATCAAGGAAGATGTATGAAGTCCATTTAATAACTCGGTTTAGAGTAAGAATATTTTTTTTAAACTCCAAATTTCCCCAATAATTGCGTCAAAATACAGTAATAATGAATTTTCTAAATTTACTTTGAAAACTTTGGTGTGAGACCGACCACAGCGTCAATGGTAGAGCTACTCGGGAGTATAAGGTCCCACGTTCGAAGTACTGGAGGGGAGATGAGCGTGGCATCCAGCCTCATTTCCTCATCTTCAGTCTATTTGTATCCACCCTCCAAATAAGGACTAATAATGAAAAAGAAAAAACTTTGAAAAATTGGTGTAACACTATTTTAATGCTTTCATCAACTGGAAAATAATTTATGGAACTAAATAAGACATTTCGCATTGATAAGACTGAAAGGATTAATATATAAAGGATTGATAAACTAAGGATTAATAAATAATGGATTAATAAATCAAGGATTAATGTTGGAGCAGGGGGATCAAGCCTTAATGACTTTCCTAACGTCCCGCGATGGGCTCGAGCCCGCAATAGTCACTTTGTGAATCGCGCACTCAACCACTGAACAACCGCGACACTAAAGGCAATAAATATAATAATAATCAAAAGGATAAAAGCGGTGACCTGCACAGCAAGAAAAGATAACTTTTCTGACACCTCCAAACAACTTATTTAAGATCTCTCAAGGTCAAAGGGCAAAAAGTTCTGTTAAACAAGAAAAGTTAATTTAGGAAAAAGTCTTTCAAAGGTCTTTTGAGAAAAGTTCTGCTTCCGGAGAAGAAGTAAAGCCAAGTGAAAAATGCACAATGTCCATTCCTTTTTCTTATATATCAAAGATCAAAGAAATGATGCCACTCTCATACACAAAAACTACTTTCAGGCACTCCTGGAAAGTGCCATTTTTTTTTTCAAAACTCAGGTGCGTGTTCTCATCCTACTATCCCAGATTCAAACACATACATACATACATACATACATACATGCATGCATGCATACATACATACATACATACATACATACATACATACATACATACATACATACATACATACATACATACATACATACATACATACATACATACATACATACATACATACATACATACATACACACACACACACACACACACACACACACACACAAACACACACACAAACACACACACATATATATATATATATATATATATATATATATATATATATATATATATATATATATATATATCTGTGTGTGGGTATGTATGTATGTTAAGCAATTTTACCTTTGGTATATAGAAAGCAATGAATTTTTTAGAGGGATCGCTTGTATGTCCATTTTTGATGTATGTGCAGAGTAAACTTGATCAAATATTCTCTTGGACAACATCAAATTGCGAAAGCAATTTACGTTTCTATTTCAAGGAAAATTAGATTATGGACTCAAAAGAGATATATCTACAAAATTAAATTTAGGAGTTTTACATCTAACATCCCAATCTTAGTATAGAATTATATATATATATATATATATATATATATATATATATATATATATATATATATATATATATATATATATATATATATATATATATATATATATATATATATATATATATATATATATATATATATATATAATTTTTTTTATTTTTTTTATTAATTCTTTTTTATGTGTGACAACGGGAAGGGCAAAGAAAATTGAAGTCATCGGGCCCGGGCATTTATACATACATAAAGCTACTGATATATTGGTTACTAAAATAGGTATATATATCCTTTTGTTAAAAAAACATTACTTCTAATTTTAAATCTGATTCATTAAGCTACAGCCTAGAATCCGACTAGAATAAAAAAATTTATGATTGTTACAAATTCGTAGGATATTTCTGTAATACACAAAAAATTGTATTTGTTGTTCAAATACGATGTACTTTGAACACATGAAGTACATTTCTGAATTTAAATCGTAGCATTATTTTCCCTAAGAATAATTACTAAATATGTTCATTGAACTAACCTATACAACAATATCAGTATTAAGCGATTTTTATTATGTCTGTTTCGTCATCAACTCTGATAATGAATTTAAACTTCAGCAAATCCACTGGATATTTCTAGCTAATTATTACAGTAATTGAAAAAAAAATAAATCATCATTTTGAATTTGTTTTTTTAATTAAATTGTCTTATTTTTCGATCTCATTCTATTGTCGTCATGTCCCGTCAATGGATCCCTGACGTCAGTTGAACATATAAAAGAAAGAGGGGAAAAGGGGGGGGGTTGAAAGGAGGACAAATGATAATACAGGTAAGGAAGGGATAGAAAGGGGTTGGAGGAGAGGAAGGAGGACAAATGATAATACAGGTAAAGCGGGAAAAGAAAGGGGTTGGATGAGAGGAAGGAGGACAAAAGATAATACAGGTAAAGCGGGAAAAGAAAGGGGTTGGATGAGAGGAAGGAGGACAAATGATAATAAAGGTAAGGAGGGAGGAGATAGGGGTGGAGGAGAGGAAGGAGGGCAAATGATAATAAAGGTAAGGAGGGAGGAGATAGGGGTGGACGAGAGGAAGGAGGACAAAAGATAATACAGGTAAAGCGGGAAAAGAAAGGGGTTGGATGAGAGGAAGGAGGACAAAAGATAATACAGGTAAGAAGGAGATAGAAAGGGGTGGAGGAGAAGGAGGAGGACAAAAGATAATACAGGTAAGGAGGGAAGGGAGAGATAGGGGTGGAGGAGAGGAAGGAGGACAAATGATAATAAAGGTAAGGAGGGAGGAGATAGGGGTGGAGGAGAGGAAGGAGGACAAAAGATAATACAGGTAAAGCGGGAAAAGAAAGGGGTTGGATGAGAGGAAGGAGGACAAAAGATAATACAGGTAATGAGGTCTGTGGAGGAGAACGGACAGGTGAGTGCGGGTAATGATCTATAGCGGAGGCTTGCACACCTGGTGGTATTATTATACAGAGACCCATCATCTCTTAAAGAGGAACCACGTGTGGTAAAAACACCGAGACTAGAAATGCCGATATAGATGTAAACAAACCATACTCCATTTTTTCCGGTATTACGTCACGGACTCCCTTTTCAAGCAAGGGCTAGGACGGTTGCCTTCTTGCGAAGGACTTGTTTTGGCAGATGTAATCGTTACCCTGAGTGCATGCCCTTGCTAACCTCAGACCGTGACGGGGCGCGAACCCTCGACCTGACGCCTCAGAGCCGCGGACGCTACCGTTTGAGCCACGGTGACTACAAACATACCATAGTCCATACGTAGTAATTTACAATTTCTCAAATGCTGTTATTATCCGAAAAAAAAATTATTATGTAGTGAAATATTTTGAACTCTTATGTATAGCAATTCCCAGATGCATCTCCGATGTCTGTTGTAATTACTCTAATTATATGAATAAGCATCACGAAGGAGAAAATGTACGAGATTATAATAAATAAACACACAGGTATTACTCGCCGAGGGTAATTAGATTTTCTCATAGAATCTCTTTCTAAAAAGGTAGATGTTTGAGGCATGAAATACATACATACACACACACAAACATATATATTTTAAGCTTTAGATTTTATATGTGTGTGTATATATATATATATATATATATAATATATATATATATATATATATATATATATATATATATATATATATATATATATATATAGATAGATAGATAGATAGATAGATAGATAGATAGATAGATAGATAGATAGATAGACACACATACACACACACAGTGTGTGTGTGTGTGTGTGTGTGTGTGTGTGTGTGTGTGTGTGTGTGTGTGTGTGTGTGAGAGAGAGAGAGAGAGAGAGAGAGAGAGAATATAATAATAATATAATAATAATAAATCTTTATTTCCATTACAATACAATGGGTATTCGTCAGCCGGGGCAAGCCCCAACCCCCCACTGTGGTGCCCAACCACAGCAGTTCCTGCCGGTAAACAGCTTAAACTCTCGGTCTTGGACGGGAACCGATCTTACGACCTCGTGAATGCGAAGCCAGCGCGTTACCACTGTACTAGCCAGCAAGGAGTCACTGGAATTAAATGCAAAACTCTCTTTTGTTCTCGATACACATCAAAACCGTCCCGTATATTGCTCGGTTTAACTCTCTTGTTAGCGCTTAAAATAATGAAATAATGATACATTCTAAAACAGTTGAACCTTGGCCATATAAAAATCAGGTCAGTCTGGTCACGTGGACCATTCAGTAGCTCGTATTAGTCTTCAAATAGATTAAGGTCAAACATTATGTCAATAGATGGCACTCTAATCGACTAATGGTGCCTATGTACGCTTAAATGGGCAAGTCCTTTTTTTCAGTTACTTTTATCATATTGAAAAAAAAAGTAAACGCTGATAAAGATAACTTAGTAAACCTTTAATTATTAAAAATATTTTGAGTGTGAATACTTCCTATATATTTACGTACACTTTTTATATATTGCAGATATACAATGGTCGCAGCTCCCATTGGAATGGGGAAGTGGCCAAGTCAATGCATACACATTCATCAAAAGCGAAATATACTACGATCACTGTTATCAACTGCTTGGGAATATAATGGTTGCCACAATTCCCCATCACCACCCTGCTTAGGTCACCCACATGGTAAGTGGGGATGGATCTTCTGCCATGAGACCCGACAACTGCAGCTGGTATATTACCACCTCTTCATCTAATGGCAACAACCCCACGGAGCAGGAACAACCAGTGACTTTAAGTGAAAACTAAATATATCTGGAGTAAAATATATATTATCCAGCCTTCATTCCCCAGCTCTAACCTGTCTGTGTCCATCCCCTTTTAAATGGGGATTAATAGTGACCCATAAAATGGGAATAACAACATTCAAATATAGAATAAGAGAATTATGAGAAAGGAAAAAACTGGGTTGACTAATTTCTAGATATTAGTAAGTGCCATTCAAGTGCCGAACTGACTTAGATTTTGATCAAATGAAAGTGGCACTCTTCAGGCGGTGCCAGTATTGATGCATCATCTCAAATTATTATATTTTTTTAAATTATTTTCTCATTTTCCTTTTCCTATCCAAGTTGTTTCCTTTGATGGAACCATCTGGGTTCAAGTCGTTACATTTTTTTCCAGCTGGAATAATAATAATAATAATAATAATAATAATAATAATAATAATAATAATAATAATAATAATATAATAATAATAATAATAATAATAATAATAATAATAATAATAATAATAATAATAATAATAATAATAATAATCCTTCAGTGACCTCATCTACACAACGTAAGTACTGTATATTCATTCTTAAGTGTAGTTGAACGCACATTGCGGCGATGGCACTCCCAAGTGCCGTGGCCACTCCAAGACGAGTGTCATCTAGTCATCCATCTCCCTAGTCTGCTTGGGAGCGTATTGGGGAGTTCGTGCCGCCAAAATCTCGTTGGTGGCGCGTTCCCTGAAGCCAGACCTAGAAGTCGGGAGGGCCAAAGGCCTGCCAAAAATCTTGCTGCTGTAGTAGACAGGCAGCGGCGGCCGATTACTCCCGCAAAACCCTAGAGGTTTCCCACACGAGGGCGCGGCGGCGCACTCTTGGCCATCCCATCATCATCCTTAGCCCAGCAGGGGCTTTGCCATTGAGCGGTTGGTTGGGGACGATAATAAGGAGCACATAGGGCCTTTCATATTTGTGCCCTGTGGGGCGGGCATAATATCAAAGAATAGCCTCACCGTATTCCCTGCGTGTCGTAAAAGGCGACTAAAAGTGGACGGGGCGGGGGGACTGGGAATCCCCCCCCCTTGTATCAACCTCCTGCGAGGCGTCAACGAAGAGGGGGAGTAGAGGGGAGAATAACTTCTCCCCAAACTTTCCTTTCTTGACGTCGGCTACCCCCCATTTTAAGGGGGAAACAGCCACGGTATATGTATGTAATAATAATAATAATAATAATAATAATAATAATAATAATAATAATAATAATAATAATAATAATATATCCAAAGAAGGTTTTTAAGGAGTCTGTGACCGCCGTGGCCCAGTGGTAACGCTCGCGACTATGATTCGTCAGCCAATGATTTCGAGGCCCGCCATGGTCTAAGGTTACGAAAGGGCATTCACTCAGGGTAACAGTCGCACTTGCCATATCCAAAACCCTTCGAAAGAAGGCACCATCACGGCCCTTTATAGAAAAGGAAGTCTGTGACGTAAAACCGATCAGGCTTAAGAAAACACAGCCTTTTGATAGAGAAGAGAAAGTCTGGCCAATTTCTAGAAATTTCTAAGCATCAATCATGCACCTAACCAACTTAGATCTTATTAATATATTACACTCGATTCCTCAATAAACTTGAATCCCAAAATGACCAGAGTTTTTAGGGTGTTATATTTTGTGTTGTTAATACTGCTATTAAAGACATTGAAAAAATGTAGTCACCGTGGCTCAAGCGGTAGCGTCCGCGACTTTGAGGCGTCAGGTCGAGGGTTCGCGCCCCGTCATGGTCTGAGGTTAGCAAGGGCATGCACTCAGGGTAACGATTACATCTGCCAAAACAAGTCCTTCGCAAGAAGGCAACCATCCTAGCCCTTGATAGAAAAGGGAGCCCGTGACGTAACACCGGAACAGACATTTAAAAAAATGTCGAAGCAACAACCCTTTCCAGCTCGAAAAGGTTGACAGCATACCTGAAAAAACTTTCGAGTGCCAACAGCCATTAGCAACTCAAGAGGAGTTGGAATGGTTACATCCATACTGAACAGATGCCAAGGTGTCGAACACGAAACAACGGATTCTGTCCCACCTCATCTCCTATTTCTCAGTGGACGATTCCGCTTCAGTCTTTATGCAGAATATAAGGAAAAATCAACTCCTCAGCGGAGATAAGTATTCCTCAACAATTTTAAAGGATATTAGTCTTACTGTAGCGACTCTTTAAGGTTTGTATTCCATTGCAGCCCTTAGATCATACCCTTGCAAGTATGCTTTCACTATTCCCGTCACTTCTACTCAATCCTTTCAAGAACTCCATTCCTTTAACATCAAAGAAACTCTCTCTCTCTCTCTCTCTTCTCTCTCTCTCTCTCTCTCTCTCTCTCTCTCTCTCTCTCTCTCTCTCTCTCTCTCTCTCTCTCTCTCTCTCTCTCTCTCTCTCTCAGATGTAGTCAATATTATACATTTAGAAGGAAAAACATCATATAATGACCAATATATAAATACACATACAAAATGCCTCACACAGACATGCACACCATAAAGACAGTAACCATTGGAGAGAGAGGAGAGAGAGAGAGAGAGAGAGAGAGAGAGAGAGAGAGAGAGAGAGAGAGAGAGAGAGAGAATAATTTTCTTTAATTTATGCAGACGTATGTAAAAATATAACCAAGATAAAATAAGTATAATGAATTTATTATCCTTTTTCTTTAAAAAAATATTTAAAAAAAATAATTTTCACCACCTAAAAACGAGTTTTATAAAAAGGTTAAAGGTCAACATTACATAACACACTTTCGCCAACGCATTTCCGGGAATAGAAGAGAAGTTTCCTCATATTCTTAAGAATATTCCCAATTACGGGACAACTTGCTTATGAATAATTTTATATCCTAATTACTTGACTTTGGGGGGGGGAGGAAAGGAAGGGTTTCTATTCATTCTCAAGAACTGGCTGATTTTACACATTAGCTTTTCCAAGTTATTTAATAAAGTTAATATTTGCGGCTTAATGGACCAACTGATTAATAAGTCTGAAGCATATTCATTTTATGGGCCTGATTTCTTTAACAGTGTAAACCTAGGATACCATATTGTTAGTTAGCTAGACACACACACATGGATTTCATAAACTCATCTGACGCGGTTCTGTGCATGGCTCCTAGCCATACACAGAAGCGCGTCAGATGCGTTTATGAAATCCATACATGTGTGTCTAGCTAACTAGCAATATGGGATCCTAGGTTTACACTTGTCTAAGAAATCTGGCAATGGTCTTAAGCATTAAATTCTGGTAAAAGTCTAAATTCAATTTATCAAAATCACAAACACAGTTTACCTCAAACTTCTATTATACGAGCAATATATGTAATTTTTATTTCGCCAGTGCCCCTCCCCCCCTCTCTCATCTCTCTCTCTGACTGTCAGTCAGTATTAATTCGCTAAGAAGCTTGCATTCAATGAGAGAGAGAGAGAGAGGAGAGAGAGAGAGAGAGAGAGAGAGAGAGAGAGAGAGAGAGAGAGAGAGAGAGAGAGAGAGAGAGAGAGTCTGTAGAGCCAGACTGAGAGAGAGAGAGAGAGAGAGAGAGGAGAGAGGAGAGAGTCTGTAGACCGAGACTGAGAGAGAGATGAGAGAGAGAGAGAGAGAGAGAGAGAGAGAGAGAGAGAGAGAGAGAGAGAGAGAGAGAGAGAGAGAGAGAGAGAGAGAGAGAGAGTCTGTACACCCATACTGAGAGAGAGAGAGAGAGAGAGAGAGAGGAGAGAGAGAGAGAGAGAGAGAGAGAGAGAGAGAGAGAGAGAGAGAGAGAGAGAGAGAGAGAGAGAGAGAGAGGAGGAGAGAGAGAGAGAGTTAGTACACCCATTCTTTAAACTTTCTCATGCCTTGCCATGACTCGAGAATTTTATTCTTCATTCAGTATTAATTCAAGAACTTTCAATGAGTGGCAAGAAAGAACTATGGCGGAGCACAGGTAACACAGATTGATGATATGTATAAAGAAAGCTTTTCCAATTACATTCTCCAACTAAAAAAAATCACACAATCATATATAATTTAATTTAATTTCTTCAAGACATTTCTAGGCAAATATAATCTTTACCTTCACTGAAGTATAAACACCAACTCTGACGTCTTGCTATTTAGATAACTTGACGAGTAAATAAATGCCCAATACAACATCGAAACTCGCCGTTTCGTGTACAGAGCAAACAAGATTTTACTCCTATTCACTGGGAGTAACATTCCGATGTAGTTAAAATCGAGAATTTTTCTCATAAAGGCAAGCTAAGCGCAGGATACCTATTTACCTTCATAATGAAGTACTCTGAGACTTGTCAATATAGAGACATTATCAGAGTTAATTTATAGACTCCATATGATATATATATATATATATATATATATATATATATATATATATATATATATATATATATATATATATATATGTATATATATGTGACTGACGTAGAGAAAGGAATAGTGGTTAATGTGATATGGATCCTGTCATACATTATGGAAAAGCAGCTAAAGAAGACAGGTTGAGGCCTCTTGCATAAGTTTAAAAGATGATTCCCTGACAGGCTTGTACCATCTAAACATTTGGGTCTTACAGTCCCACTGTGTTTAGTGCGCAAACCCTTTTGGTAAAATAATACTTTAAGTATCTCTAATAATGTAATAAAGGGTGCGGCAAACGTAACGCCACATTAATTTGTTTCTTTATAGCTTTCCTTTTCTCACTAGTGTTCTTTTATCGATATTTATTTCATATGATTTCAGAAAATCAAAATAAATAAGGCCTTGCGATTAAGAAAAGGAACAAAGTTGAAGCGCATAAA
>JAXCGZ010013452.1:30000-97500 GCA_037179515.1 Halocaridina rubra | reverse complement strand
GGTGTACCTCAGTCCTAGATGAAGCACCTGGTTTTACAATTCATTGGGTTACATTAGCTAAACCTTACCTAACCTAACCGGTTTAAATATTTACTATAAATCCCTGCTTTCAACCTCAGTCCCAAATTAAGCGCCTGGCTTTTGCCTCAATCGTAGATGAAGTACCTACAAATAACGCCAGTTGTTTATATGGGGATTGAACCCTCGGAAAATCTACCGATCATAAAGCATAATCGCCTCGAGGTTGCGTATTAGAGAACAGATGGAAAAACCCTTTGGGCTTAATGGAAACTCCAAGTTAAATTTAGCTCGCTATAAACTGGGGTTTCCTCTCAAACTCCTCTACCTCCCTGGTAAGTTTTATGTGGGAAGAACCCCAGTTACTTATTAGTGGCAATTATTGAATATAACTGGTTTGGAGCGATAGTCTCTTCCCTCTTGTGGGGGCCTGATATGGAGGGCTCTCCCGTCTCGATCAACACCCCCCCCCCAACCTCTTTCAGTCTGTTGGAGTTCCCAGATCGGTGACATTCGGTGCAATACTTTGTTTGATTTCCTCTTGGTTTCAGGTGCGATTTCTGAAACATCCACTTATTCTAATCATTATTTATTATTATCTATCCTTTTAGTGTATTTTTAGTCATTATTTTCGTTATTAATTATTTCTTCCATGTATCTTAAGTCACTGGCCCGATTTCTTAAACAGTGTAAACCTAGGATACCATATTGTTAGTTAGCTAGACACAAATGGATTTCATAAGGGCATCTGACGCGGTTCTGTGTATGGCTAGGATCCCGAACCGCGCCAGGTGCGTTTATGAAATCCATTTGTGTGTTTCTAGCTAACTGAACAATATGGTACCCTAGGTTTACACTGTTTAAGAAAGCAGGCCATTATCTTCGTTATTAGTTTTTTTGTTTTTTTTATTTATGCATTTTTGGAGAGTTTTCCGCATGGCTTTGTTTGATTTCTATTACATTTCAAATTGATTTTCTGTATATCTATATATTTTAATAATTATTTTTAGTAATTATTATTATTATTTTTAGTTTTAAAATCATTTTTAGTACTTATATTCTCTGTACTCCTTATATTTGATAATTATAATGTTAATGATTTTTTTTTTAACCAAGTGCAAATGCCTGGCAAGTTACAAAATCTTATTTTGTATATTTAACATCTGTATATTTATATTATTTTTGTCATGGAATGCAAAGAATATATTTTATTTAGGCCGCTTTCACATCAAAGTGTCACGTCGCACGTGGCATGCCACGTGGCACGCCAGTTGAAAATGAACATCTGGAAATATATGAAACCTTTCACACAGAAATGGCGTGACACATCCCATGTGCCACGCAACTTCTGTGTGAAAGATTTCATATATTTCCGGATGTTCGTTTTCAAATGGCGTGCCACGTGCGACGTGCCACTTTGGTGTGAGAGCGGCCTTAGAGCTGCGAATATGGTCCCGTATTTTATTATAATTTAGAGAATACGTTTAAAATAACTTCTTTCAACTTTTTGTCCTGTAACGGAATTAAAAAGAAAATGTTTTTCTTCTCTCGGGTATCAAGAACGTTTTAACATGGTGCAATAGTGGATTCGGTTTTACGTCACGAACTCCCTTTTTCTACTAAGGGCTTGGACGGTTGCCTTCTTACGAAGGACTTGTTTTGGCAGATGTAATCGTTACCCTGACTGTATGCTCTTACAAACCTCAGTCCGTGACGGGGCGCGAACCCTCGACCTGCCGCCTTAGAGTCGCAGACGCTACCATTTTGCCACGGAGACTAACATGGTGCAATAGTAATGTTTCATTTTTTTCCTAAGAGCTCTCCAAGTTACTATTTTATTACAGGCCCCGAACATTTAAGTTTTTCCCCAATAGTTCTCTAAAATTAGTGTTTTCTTTCCTTATCGTGGCTTGAGCGCTTGAAGATACTGTTCCTCCACTAACCCCACATATTTGATTATATGATTATAATTTCGGCTATTGAAATTAAGGTTTATATTGTCTCTGATGATAATGGCTAAAACAAGTCCTTCGTAAGAAGGCAGCCTTCCTAGCCCTTAGTAGAAAAGGGAGTTCGTGACGTTAAACCGAATCCATATATATATATATATATATATATATATATATATATATATATATATATATATATATATATATATATATATATATATATATATTCTTATCAAATATTTTTTTAGTGTTTATTTGATAATGAAATTAGACAACTAAAAACTTCGAAATTTTATACATAAATTATAAAATGTTATTTTTTTCCAATTTTCTTTGTCTATTAATCGCATTTTTGGGGGGTGATGCAGACATGTTAGAGCAGAGGGATTAAGAGTGGATGCCTTTCCTTAACGTCCCACAGTTTGTCTCTCCCCGAATCGAGTGCTCTAACCACTACGCCACCCTCTACTTTAAGCTGTATATTCATAAGAGCCATATTCCTTCCTTTTAATTGGGGTGGCTGAGTCATAGCAAAATACCTGGACTCTAATTGGGAAGAAAACACAGAGGAGGGAAGTCCCAGTTCCCCATCTCCACCCCATTTAATCGACTGTCACGACTCTAAGTTGAATAGTTCAATATCTGATACTTTATTAATAATTATATTATTTTTCTCTTCAGACAAGTCTGTGGACTGGTGTATTGTGGACATTCTTGGTAGTTACAGCCCGTATGGCAGAGTCCCAAGGTAAGAGAGAGAGAGAGAGAGAGAGAGAGAGAGAGAGAGAGAGAGAGAGAGAGAGAGAGAGAGAGAGAGAGAGAGAGAGAGAGAATATTCTCCGTTTGTTTTGTTTTTTATTTGTTTGTTTGAGATTGAATGTTGTATAGTATGAGTGTATGTAGTTACATAATTTTATATACTTAATAAAGATCGCTGAAGAGATCTCTATTGTCGTAACCCTCGGTCTCCTGGTACACTTACACGCACACGCTCACATACATACATACATATAATAATAATAATAATAATAATAATAATAATAATAATAATAATAATAATAATAATAATAATAATAATAATTTTAATAATAATAATAATAATAATAATAATAATAATAATAATAATAATAATAATAATAATAACTATTACGCCACGGGATATCCTCTTCAGAGAGGTTGGGCATAATGACAAATAAAACTGATATACAAGAAAAATAAAAAAAAAGCAAATCTAAACAGTTCCTTGCTTATATCTATCTGCCTATCTATCTATTCTGTCTATACCATAATAGATTGTTACGTATTTTCTTAGTAAAGTTATATATATATATATATATATATATATATATATATATATATATATATATATATATATATATATATATATATATATATATATATATATATATATATATATATATATATATATATATATATATATATATATATATATATATATATATATATATATATATATATATATATATATATATAACTTTACTAAGAAAATACGTAACAATCTATTATGGTATAGACAGAATAGATAGATAGGCAGATAGATATAAGCAAGGAACTGTTTAGATGTTATCTGCTTTTGAAGAGTTATATAATTACAGATGGACAGATAGGTCGATAGATAGATAGATAGATAGTTGACAATGATATAAACAGAGTAAATACTTGCTAGGAGCTATATATGTGTGATGTGTATGCATGCGTACATACTTAAATACTACATACGCATTCATATATATATATATATATATATATATATATATATATATATATATATATATATATATATATATATATATATATATATATATATATATATATGATAGATAGATAGATAGATAGATAGATAGATAGATAGATAGATAGATAACACAGACAGACAGACAGACAGACAGTCAGCTAAATAAGAATGGAAGGGAGATATCTGTCCCATCTAACCTTATAAAGACCAACTCACTTTTAGAGTAAATAAGGTGTGATTACCTAATTGTGATTACCTAATTGTGTTTACGGGAAAGAGCCCAAAGCTCGTATCTTCCCGTCTCCTTATCGGTTCCATTTTATACTTAGTGTGGTGTGTGTATGTGTGTGTGCGTGTTTGATTAAATATACATACATACGGAGTGCTGTCTAAATTGACAGATAGACAGTAAGCTTATGAGAAAGGAAGAGAGAAAGCTTTCCCAGCTCACCATAACAAGGCCAGCGTACTCAATAACAAAGGTGTGTGTGTGTGTGTGTGTGTGTGTGTGTGTGTGTGATGACTTTCTGATATATAGAGGATGATCCACGCCTTGTTGTTTTATATATATGCATGAAATAATTCTACCCACGTATGTATTGCTTATCGTAGGAGGCAAGAGAGAGGGTAAGTGTGTGATTACCTAATTGTGTTTACGGTAAAGAGCCCAACGCTCGTATCTTCCCGTCTCCTGATCGGTTCCATTTTGTACTTAGTCATACTTATCATACCTGTCCTTAAAACTATGGATTTAGATAGCATTAACTACCTCCTCGCTTAGCCAATTCCAATTATCAACTACTCTTAAACTGAAAAAGTATTTCCTTACATCCTGCAAAGAAGTTTTCTTACCAAGCTTCAAACTATGACCTCTAGTTCTAGAGCCAGCCATATCCAAATATCGATCCCTATCCACTCTATCATAACCATGAAGGAATTTAAAGACTGTCACCATATCCCCTCCCTCAATCTTCTAGCTTCGAGTGATGGTAAGTCTAATTCCCTCAGCCTCTCATCATTTACTGAGATTGCGTATTTCTGGCACCAGTTTCTTGGCATGTCTTTGAACTTTTTCAAGCTTAGCTATGTGCTTTTTCAAGTGCGGATTCCAAAAAGGGGCTGCATATTCGAGTTTTGGCCTCACATAGGTTACATAAATATTTCTGAACATTTCCTTGTCCATGTGCCTGAAGGCTACCCTTACATTTGATAAGAGGGCATATGCTGCCCTTACTATGCCATTTATATGTATTTCTGGAGACAAATCTGCCAGTATGTTCACTCCAAGATCTGTCTCATTTTCTGTCTCTTGAAGTTGTACTCCAGCCACCGAGTAGTCAAGTTTGGGCCTTCTTGCACTTGTACCAATTCTCATTACCTTACATTTTGAAGTATTAAATTTCATTAGCCAATTTCTGACCTCTCATGCAGACTATTTAAATCTTCCTGAAGTTTTCTACCATTGTTCTCGTTTCCTACTTTCTTCACAATCTTTGCATCATCTACAAACATATTCATGAATGACTTTACAGACTCTGGTAGGTCATTTACATATACAAGGAACAAAAGTGGCCCTAAAAATGAACCCTGTGGAACTCCACTACTAACTTTTCTCCATTCAGACACTGAGTGTCTTACTCTAACCCTCTGTTCCCTTCCTTCCAAGTAAGTTTTTATCCATTCCAAGACATTTCCACCTATTCTAGCCATTGCTTGCAGCCTCCTAATAAGTCTCCCATGTGGAACAGTGTCAAACGCATTCTGGAAGTCTAGGAATATGCAATCTGCCCAGCCCTCTCTTTCCTGTAAGATTCGGCTTACCTCATCATAAACTTCTAATAAGTTTGTTACTGTTGATCTACCTTCTCTGAAGCCATGTTGCCTCACTGACAAAAAGTTGAATCATTCCAAGTGAAGAAAGATATGTTTCCTTTGTAGTTTTTCCATAATTTTGCAAACTATGCTGGTCGAGGAAACTGGTCTATAGTTTAGAGCCGTATCCCTCCTTCCCTTTTTGAAGATTGGTATCACGTTTGCTTGTTTCCAGCATCTTGGAATCTCCCCTGACTCCATTGACTTTTTAAATATGATACTTAGTACCACTGATATTGAGTTTGTGCATTTTTTAAGTACATGAGGGGATATATCAGCAGGACCTGTAGCTTTATGAACATCTAACTCCATCACCGCTTTGTATACCTCTGTGGCTGTAAGGTTATTGTTCTCTAATACCGGCCCGTTTGTGTGTGTGTGATTACCTAATTGTGATTACCTAATTGTGTTTACGGGAAAGAACCAAAAGCTCGTATCTTCCCGTCTCCTGATCGGTTCCATTTTATACTTAGTCATACTTATCATACCTGTCCTTAAAACTATGGATTGAGATAGCTTTAACTACCTCCTCGCTTAGCCAATTCCAATTATCAACTACTCTTACACTGAAAAAGTATTTTCTTACATCCTGCAAAGAAGTTTTCTTACGAAGCTTCAAACTATGACCTCTAGTTCTAGAGCCAGCCATATCAAAATATCGATCCCTATCCACTCTATCATAACCATGAAGGAATTTAAAGACTGTCACCATATCCCCCCTCACTCTTCTAGCTTCGAGTGATGGTAAGTCTAATTCCCTCAGCCTCTCATCATAACTGAGATTGCGTATTTCTGGCACCAGTTTCGTGGCATGTCTTTGAACTTTTTCAAGCTTAGCTATGTGCTTTTTCAAGTGCGGATTCCAAAAGGGGGCTGCATATTCGAGTTTGGGGCTCACATAGGTTACATAAATATTTCTGAACATTTCCTTGTCCATGTGCCTGAAGGCTACCCTTACATTTGATAAGAATGCATATGCTGCCCTTACTATGCCATTTATATTTATTTCTGGAGACAAATCTGTGTGTAATTACCTAATTGTGTTTACGGGAAAGAGCCCAAAGCTCGTATCTTCCCGTCTCCTGATCGGTTCCATTTTATACTTAGTCATACTTATCATACCTGTCCTTAAAACTATGGATTGAGATAGCATTAACTACCTCCTCGCTTAGCCAATTCCAATTATCAACTACTCTTACACTGAAAAAGTATTTCCTTACATCCTGCGAAGAAGTTTTCTTACGAAGCTTCAAACTATGACCTCTAGTTCTAGAGCCAGCCATATCAAAATATCGATCCCTATCCACTCTATCATAAAACCATGAAGGAATTTAAAGACTGTCACCATATCCCCCCTCACTCTTGTAGCTTCGAGTGATGGTAAGTCTAATTCCCTCAGCCTCTCATCATAACTGAGATTGCGTATTTCTGGCACCAGTTTCGTGGCATGTCTTTGAACTTTTTCAAGCTTAGCTATGTGCTTTTTCAAGTGCGGATTCCAAAAGGGGGCTGCATATTCGAGTTTTGGCCTCACATAGGTTACATAAATATTTCTGAACATTTCCTTGTCCATGTGCCTGAAGGCTACCCTTACATTTGATAAGAGGGCATATGCTGCCCTTACTATGCCATTTATATGTATTTCTGGAGACAAATCTGCCAGTATGTTTACTCCTAGATCTCTCTCATTTTCTGTCTCTTGAAGTTGTACTCCAGCCACCGAGTAGTCAAGCTTGGGCCTTCTTGCACTTGTACCGATTCTCATTACCTTACATTTTGAAGTATTGAATTTCATTAGCCACTTTTCTGACCACTCATGCAGATTATTTAGATCCTCCTGAAGTTCTCTACCATTGTTCTCGTTTTTTACTTTCTTCACAATCTTTGCATCATCTGCAAACATATTCATGAATGAATTTACAGACTCTGGTAGGTCATTTACATATACAAGGAACAAAAGTGGCCCTAAAACTGAACCCTGTGGAACTCCACTACTAACTCTTCTCCATTCAGACACTGAGTGTCTTACTCTAACCCTCTGTTCCCTTCCTTCTAAGTAAGTTTTTATCCATTCCAAAACATTTCCACCTATTCTAGCCATTGATTGCAGCTTCCTAATAAGTCTCCCATGTGGAACAGTGTCAAACGCTTTCTGGAAGTCTAGGAATATGCAATCTGCCCAGCCCTCTCTTTCCTGTAAGATTTGGCATACCTCATCATAAAATTCTAATAAGTTTGTTACTGTTGATCTACCTTCTCTGAAGCCATGTTGCCTCACTGACAAAAAGTTTAAGGATTCCAAGTGATGAGAGATATGTTTCCTTAGTAGTTTCTCCATAACTTTGCAAACTATGCTGGTCGAGGAAACTGGTCTATAGTTCAGAGCCGTATTCCTCCTTCCCTTTTTGAAGATAGGTATCACATTTGCTTGTTTCCAGCATCTTGGAATCTCCCCCGACTCCAGTGACTCCTTAAATATGATACTTAGTGCCACTGATATTGTGTTTGCGCATTTTTTAAGCACATGAGGGGATATGTCATCGGGACCTGTAGCTTTATGAACATCTAAATCCATCAGCGCTTTGCATACCTCTGTGGCTGTAAGGTTGATGTTCTCTAATACCGGCCCTTGAGCTTCTATCACTGCAATCTGAGGGGGTGGGGTATTTTCTACTGTAAATACTGACTGAAACTCCTTGTTCAATTCTTTGCAGATCTCTTCATCCGTCTCAGTGATGCTTCCATCCGCTCTCTTTAGCCTTAAAACCTGTTCTTTTACCTTCAGTTTTCCTTTGATAAAGCTGTGGAAAAGTTTGGGATTTTCTTTAGCCTTCCTGGTGATGTCCCTCTCATAGTCTCTCTCTGCCTCTCTCCTTTTACTTAGGTAGTCATTTCTTGCTCTTTTGTAGGTTTGCCAGGCATTTATGTTTTTTCTCCTCCTATGCCTTTTCCAGCATTTGTCTCTCCACTCCTTAGCTCTTTTACACCCATTATCGAACCATTTCTCTCTGGCATGAATTACACCTACTTTGGTGACAGGTATGCAGCAATCTACTATCTTCCCATATTTCTAACAAAAGATCTCATACATTTCTTGTACAGATTTGTTGTAAAATAAGGTTCTTCAGTCAATAACTGCAAAAAGCTCATTCATTTTGATGTAATCTCCTTTCCGATAGTTCCTCCTCATGTCCTCAGTACCTCTACTCTCAGGAAGAATATCTTCAATGATATACTCCATCAACAACACACAGTGGTCACTCTTTCCAATTGGTGGTTCACTCTCAATTTTTTCAATATCCAACACATTATCTGTGAACACTAGATCAAGTAGTGATGGCTCATCCCCACCCCTGGCCCTTGCTGGTTCCATTACATGTTGGTGTAGGAAATTCCCTTGTACGCAATCTAGGAATCTTGCCCCGAATGAGTCCTCACCACTGTGTGTGCGTGTGTGTATGTGTGCGTATGTGTGTGTGTGTGTGTGTGTGTGTGTGTGTGTGAGAGAGAGAGAGAGAGAGAGAGAGAGAGAGAGAGAGAGAGAGAGAGAGAGAGTTGTGAGAACCGACTAAAAAGGTTAAGAACATATAGAACTTGAATTATAATAATAATAGTAATAATAATAATAATAATAATAATAATAATAATAATAATAATAATAATAATAATAATTATTATTATTATTATTATTATTATTATTATTATTATTATTATTATTATTATTATTATCATTATTATTATTATTATTATTATTATTATTATTATTATTATTATTATTAGTAGTAGTAGTAGTAGTAGTAGTAGTAGTAGTAGTAGTAGTAAAAATAGTATTGATCCGAAATTAAACAGAATATTCTATTTCAGGAAGACATAGCTGCGCCCGTTCGGATTGCATTAGCCTTCAGAGATGTCCCCAGCTGGCTGAACTGCTACGTGCTCCAACCCGGGACAACATAAAAAAATTACAGGACGCGACGTGTTTTGTCTCGGGACAAGATCCTAGGGTAAGGAGGCATTGGAGTTCTTGAGCTCAGTCTTGCTTGTAGATAAATAGTTGATTTAATCTGTTACGCTGGGGATGCAAGTCATTTCGTCACTGTCACGGTACCAAGCCAGGTTAATAGGAGTTTTGAAACTTTCAGTGGTCACCACAGGGGATTTATTATCAACATATCACCTTATCCCTTTTGTCTTCCTCTGTCACACCGCACCCCCGCATGTTCTCCATCACCACTTCTGTAAACTTCCGCTTTGCTCTATCTGTCCCCATCCTGCTTGGCACCTCCATATTCAGCATCCTTCTCCAAACATATTCTTCATCCCTCCTCAGCACATACCCAAACTATCCCAGTCGCGTCTCTCTAAAACATCCTATCCCCTGCGTCCACCTCTATCACACCACACCCTCATATCCTCCCTCACCACATCATTAAACCTCCTTTCAGGTCTACCACTCCTCCTCCTGTATAGGAGCTCCGGCCTTAGCATCCTTCTCTCAATATACCCTTCATCACTCCTCAGCACATTCCCAAACCATTTTAGTAAAATCAAATACTAACCTCTAAAAACAAATATTAAACAGGGACTCAATATGCAATTGGAAATATCTGCCTAGAAAGAAGTGACGCTAGTGAAAACATTATTTGCCTGACATTTACATACAAGATATTATCTCTTGTTTTAATTACTCCCATTCTCAGTCGTAGGTTTTATATCTGATCTTTTCTCAGCGTTTTTTTCCCTTATTCTCAATCGCACAATGCATCCACCTTCAAAAATTTTCTTCCTTGTCAGCTTAATTAGCATTTCTTTATTAGAGGTCGCCTTTTTGATAAACTGTCTTCACCGTTCTCTGTCGCCTGTCATATTGGTATCTAGGCTCTTCTCTCTTATATCCAATGCTCTCCAATCTCTCCACCATGTTTTGGGCATTCCTTTCCATATTTCCTGTACTTTCATATCCAGTGCTATGTCCCCGCCATTGCTCCTCATGTCATGCCATTATCATCTAAATCTTGCCTCTTGCCTTTTCTTCTAAACCTCCACTGCCTTTACTGTTCCTCTGATCCTTGCATTGCTGACCCCTCTAAAGAATATTATATCTGAACTTTTGTTCTTTGAACAGGTATGTTGTCCTCCAGAGCCACCAAAACCCAAAGTCTCCTTGCTGCCTAGACGCTGTGGAGAAGGTTTGGCAGGAAACCGAATTCTGGGAGGAGAAGAAACTCCCCTTGGGGCATACCCGTGGATGGCTGTCTTTGGATACAAAGGTAAGCAAAAATATTGTTTGCAGCTTTATGTGTCGCTATTTATCTCCATTGGAGTAGTGGGTGAACAAAAACATTTTGGATCTGGAGAATTAAGGCAGGATGCCCCTCCTGACGCTCCGCAATGGGCACAAACACGAGTTTGTTACTACTTGCGGTGGTAAAGGTAAGCTGAAAAATGTAGATGCAAATTATTTCTATGATAAAGTACTTATTGGATATTACTGCAATATCTGACAGTGATTTAGGGCAATTGGTACTGAACCGTGTCATTAATAATGCTAAGTTAGTGCCAGTAAGTGTTGCAAAGGCTTTAGTAAAAACAGTTTCTTATTTCTTACAATGTGCAACACACAAAACCTACCGCCATTTAGTCCTCTAACAAAATTTGAAATTGATAGTATAGAATACTTATGTAAGCAGTTTCTTATTTCGTATAGGATCGCACTTATGCCTGTTGATGTTTCTCTTTTTACAGAAATTGGTTTTGACAATATAGAATACCTGTGTGCTGGATCTGTTATAAACGATAGATACATCCTGACTGCTGCTCACTGTGTAGAGCCTCAAGTCTTGGCAGTGAAAAGATTGTAAGTGGCACTGATTTTATTTTCACAATGTGAGCCATCTTATTATTTTATGCTGTTTTATATGCCAATACTAATCCCCATGATGGGGGTGGACACAGACAGGTTGGAGCTGAGGAATTGAAGCTTGATACCCCTTCTAACAAAGGACTGGCAATCCTCTCCTCCTAGAAAGTATGTCTCTTGCTACAGACAGCTAATACAAGGACTGATTATGCACAATTTTATTTGTTCACTTTTGACCACTGTTTCTAACCTTACCTAACCTAACCTAATCACTCTAATCAAGCAAATCTTTTGGCTTCTCCCATTAGGGGTCACCACAGCGCATCAGGCCTCCTCCATTGCACAACACACCCTAATATCCTCCCTCACCACATCCATAAACCTCATCATTGGCCTACCTCTCCCTCGTGTACTCGGCTCTTCCATCTCCAACATTCTTTTCCCAACGTACCCCTCATCCCCCCTCACATATGCCCAAACCATCTCAATCATATATTGGAAATAATGCGATAAAAACTAACATGGCATATTTTTATTTATTTTTTATTTTTGATCATAAATGAAATATTATGCTTAGTGCCCAGTAGGCTCATGTGTAATTTATATTATCAGTATAAAACAAAGTGATCCAAAGAGAAGTAATGTTACAAAATATATATAAATTTGATTGTAGGGAAGTGATTGGCTTAGGAGACTGGGATCTGAAAACCACTGTTGATTGCCAAGTAACGGAGAGTGGACACAGACTCTGCTCTCCTCCATCGCAGAATTTCACTTACGAGGAGATCATTGTTCATCCTCAATATAACACTCGCACGACGTATTCAGATGATATTGCCCTCATCAGACTTTCAAGAAAAGTTGATTTGTCAGGTAGGTATTTCTGGAGAATTAGGTGTTATATGTTTATTTGACCACGTTTTATTATATACACTATTTGGTTGTGATCTAGTCAGGAAGCCATTATCACAGTGGGTAAGCCTTAGCTTGGTAAGCAACAAAACCTTGTTCAATTAGAAGCGTATGAATATGATTTGAGAGCTAAAATTCTCCAGATCTTACATATCTCTTTCCACCCCATTTGAAAGGGGATTAACATAACAAGAGCCAAATAGATTTCATAATGTTATTCTCATGAGACTTTTGATCATTCCAGGCTTCTGGGTCCACCCTGTGTGCTTACCACCCCAGAACTTAAACGTGAGGCAGGTAATGCATGTCCCAGAGGCCATAGTTGCTGGCTGGGGAGCCACGGAGAATGGAACCGTTAGCGACAGACTGTTACATGTGGTTTTGCCTGTGGTTGATAATCAACAGTGTAATACTACATACAAAGGCAGAACTATTGCTGAGCAGGTAAGAATATATATATGAGAGAGGAGAAAAATTGTGTATGGGTGTCATGGGCCAAAGGGATTTCTCCGGATGGGTCGAGGCATAACATGCAGTGCTCATACTCCCCACTCTCCTATATCCCTGGTGAAGGAGGCGAAAAAATGTCAGAATGGGACTATTTGGCCCTGCTCTTTGGTGCTATACTGCTTTGACATTACCTTTTTGGCACTAAGCTGTTTTGGCTAGGTTAGGTTAGGTCAGGTTACTTTAGTGCCAAAAGGGCAATGCCAAAAATGTTTAGTGCCAAAAGAGCAGTACTAAATGAGCAGCGCCAAACGGGCAGCTACAAAAAGTTCCCGACCAAAGAAATTCCACCCGTGGGTTCTGTGCATGTTGTACAAACAACTAACTAGGATAGGGAAGTGGGACACTAACACTACTAATGCCATATATATTTTTTTTCATTGCAACAATTAACTAAGTAATGCAAAGAGGTTGGAGAGGGTGTGATGATTCACTAATACCTTCAGCTATAAGCAAATGACATTATTTTCCTCTTCACTCTCTATTGATCAAACTCTGAGCACCTTTGAAAGATGTGAGCATATTATGATAAATATCAAATTTTTTCTACATAATAACAGCATTCTGAAATATGTAAATTTATGTAATTAAGAAAGCTGCTTAAATGGTATTTTGAACATAGTTCTCTAGCATAAGAAAAAAGGAGACTATTATGTTTTTGATATATCATCTTAATTTTCTAAAATTGTTTTCAGATATGCATAGGAGGTGTTGCTGGCCAGGACTCATGCAAGGGAGACTCAGGCGGTCCTTTGGTGATTAGAGGCCCTGACGGACCCCCTTATCTCCAAATTGGCATCGTTTCATATGGCCCTACTAATTGTGGACTTAAGTCTGTTCCTGGAGTATACACTGACATTAGCAAATACAGAGATTGGATCGAAGAAAACCTAAGGCCCTAGGCAATAGTTATACAGTCAGTAGTCATAGAAGTTAGATACTAATAATGTGATACAATTAACTACGAAGGAAAGCAGGAAACTCATGCACTCCCGGAGAGCTCTGTGTGCAAGCTCACGGTTGGCACTGGCCTTCCTTAGGAGATCAGGGCTGTTTGGCCAGGCATCCTAGGAAACAACAACAACACTGGGCAACAGCAGAGCACCTTAGTGCTTATGGGCATATTTATCCACTCATCTTCAGAGGTAACACTTACCTTTGAATATGAGTTAAGTGCCTAGGTACTTCACCGTTTCCTGTGTTTTCTTGGTAGCCTAAATAATCATATTTACAATATTCACGTGCTTTTTCGTGAAATGCAAACCTAATGTGATACCAATGTGAATAAAAACAAATATTCTCAGTAAATTACTTTGTGTTGATATTTTAATGTGGTCCCATGTTATGTTAGATTAAGAACTGAATTGAATATTTATTCAATAAAGCTTTAAGTCACTCTGTGTTTGCTATTTCAACCTGAAACATTTGTGTGATTTTAACATGAGGTATGGAAGCTAATATTTGTTTGCCTTGCCATTTATGGTCTGATGCCCTTCCTGACATTGATCCTGTCTTAAAAGAGCATAGTGCTGGTAAGGAATTTCTGTTTTTCACTTGAAATCTAATGGCTGTTTGTCTCGGAGTTTAAGGCCAGATGCCTTTCTTGACACCAATCCTCTTTGTGTATCCATTCCCAGTACCAACAACGTGTTGAGCTACCTTGCTTCCCCATAGGCTAGAGTCATAAGTATTAACATCTTCTATTCTATATGAGCCCCCTATAAAGTGCCTCACGGAAGAAGAACCTTACCCATTTTTGCTGTGGTGGAAAGGGGGGAACTGTGGCTATCTTTTATTCCCAAGAACTTATTGAGATGAATTGGCCTCAAGAGAATGTGTGTGCTTTGACTCCTCTACCCTCTTATAAGGGGAGCTGTGTGTACTGTACATGATTATTCGGGATTAAGATGGAGTCTCATTGAAGTTCAATATCTCTAAGGCAAAAAAAGGAATAACTGAAGAATCTCCCCCCCCTCCAGACCCACTGACGTATAGTACTTCTCTCTATACTGTAATTATTCTCACCTGAATATCTTAATATGTTATCTTAGATTTGGTAGCGAGGTCGGTGATAACAGATAAGCATCTCTCAATTAACAGTATTTATTAATTTATACTTAGTTTACACCTCAAAGCTCCCCGTTACTCTAAGTCACAGTTCCCCACCTCCTTAGGGGAAAACTTCTATACAGATCGTAGTTCTTCCCACAGCATGGTCTAACTTCCAACTGACTCTCTTGAGTAACAAGGAGGGCATGTACATACGTACGTATGGATGTTAGTGGTGGGAATCTGAAACTGGTTACACACCTTTGACCTCTATCGGCTCTTGGCTCCTACATGTGAGAGGCCTAAGGCATAGCAATATATCTAGTCGTCAAAACACACCCTATAGCTATGAAAATACATGGTGAAGTTCAATTACAAGGTTTCACTCTATTTTTTAAACTTTCCTTACGACACCACCCAGGGGGGAGATTCTTCAGTTGATCTGAGTTGAGGGGGATTCTTCAGTACTGTCTGTCTGTTTAGATTTGGTTAGATTAGGTTAGATTAGCTTTGGTTAGGTCTTTATTTCGTAACTGAAATTCATCCATCCATATATTCCAAGGTAGTTAACAGACAGACATAACCTAACCTAACATAACACATCCCTTCAACCCCTTCCTATCTGACATGTCACAACACTCCCCATCTCTAGTTTTCTCCTAAATTCGTACGCCGGGCACTCGGGGGGAGGATTATTCAGTTGATCTTAGTTGGGGGGATTCTTTTGTTTTTTATTGGGTACTCTAGGGGGAGATTCTTCAGTTGATCCCCCCCAAAAAAAAGAGATACCATATTGGTTTATTTTTTGTTTTACAGGATTATTCTAATGAAAATACTCATAGAATTAAAATATATATTTTTTTATAATAGTTAGTTTATTAGCAAGTATTCAAAATTTAAATAAAATAAAAACTAATAAAATTTGTGAATGCAATGAACGCCTTCACATCTGTTTACATCTGTGGCATGGCATCAAACTCGGGTTAATAGATTTGTATGAATTACTGTTTAATTACGAATTATTAAAAAAAAATATTAATTTTTATCAATTCAAACATAAAATAAATGATTAAAATTTTCAAATGCAGCGAACGCCTCCACGTTTGTTTACATCTGTGACAAGGGCAATGCTTGCTTGTTGATACCATCACCATGGCAAAGCGCTGTATCCTGAAATGCCTGAAGGATTTACACCCTCCTATGTCGTTACCCGACAGAAGGAATATAATAATCGGTCGATCGCGAGAAACTAAAATAAAGGATAAGAGATGTTCAAAAACACAAGGTAAGAGAGATATGAAGGTGTGCCACCTGACCGGTCGTGAATTATCATGATTATCGAAGGCCGATAAGGGTTTGAGGGGATGGGGGGTATGACTTCTGTGGGCGTTACCTCGGGTAACGATTAACTAATTACACCACTTTACGAGCATTTAAAAGACTGAGAGCAGTTGTTGGAGTAGTTATTCCCTGTTATAACTTTTAGTAAGGTAACTTTGGGAAGCAAGCGTGAAGACCAGAGGCGAACTTATTTCTTACCTAAGGTTTGTAACCTTGTGTTTGGTGTACTTTTTACGTATTTCATAGATATAGAAGGAGAAAAGTTGGATATTGTGGTAGTTTTTGATGTAATATATAACTTTTACACCTCTAATTACCTACGACTTTCGAGAACTTTATTATATTCGGCTTGTTAGGTTAGGTTCACCCCAGGCAAGAAAGGAGCGAATAATTGAAATTTATGTCGTTTTTGTTTTTTTCAGTGTTATGTAATTTCATTTTATTTTTTGGGGTGTATGATAGTAAACATTAACCTATTTTTATTTTTTTTTTTTTTGGGTGTGGTGACCTGTGTTGGTGATTAAGTCTGTAAGAGTGCCAGACCAAAAATCATAAGTTTTATTATTGATTCACAGAAGACCTGTTTTTTTTCTGGTCACCTATTTGGTCCGATGGCAAAGCCAGGTGAGGGAGGAGAGATCTATTAAAATTTAGTCTTGAAAGTAGTCAGATGTATGGAACCCTCATCCCCTATAAGGTCAAGGGGGCAAACACAGCTGGGGCTTGGGAGGGAACAAGTAGGAATATTTAATCTCTAATGGAAGGATGATAACAGATTACTTCATAGTGAAAGGAAAACAAGGGAATGATAATGTATGGGAAAAAAAGTCATATGTAAAGTTCTTAAAATGATCAAGAAAGTTTTTAATAGTGAGAATGATGGAGTAGATGTATGTGACAGACCTCGTTTAAAGTTGAAAGTGGTGATAGACTCACTCATGATGACAGATTATAGTGAAAGGAAATAAAAGGAAATACTGCATATGGGAAAAAGCCAAGGTAATGTTCAAGTAGATTATGCTTTGGAATATTTTCCCTTTCACAGTGGTCACCCCTTAAGAGTTAGCTTTTGATAATAGCTGGGCACTCTTGTTAAATTTGGATTCTGAATTTCTACATTAAAATCAGAAACATTTGTAGTTACTTTTTAGGGAACAGCAGTTACACAATGGTTAAAGCACTTGATTTGGGAAGTAATAGATGTGTGATTAAGCCCACCAGAAGTGTTAGGAATGGCATCCAAGTTTGATACGCCACCTTCAAACACTGTGTCTACCCCCATTCGAATTGGGGTTAATTGTGACACATGAAATGATGCAGTTTTTTGCCCTCGAATTATTTTAAATTATATTAACTAATTCATGATGTAATGCATTACTTTTTATTTTTAGTTGAACTGTATGCGGACTACAGTGTTTATACGGTCACAATGCGACAGATCGGAGCTAATACTACAGGTGTTAACGGAAATCCTCTGAAATTCGGAAATACAGCTGTTCTGAAACATAACGACATTGTCGAAGTGAGTCTTTGTTACGATTATTATTGGAAACTATTTTCTTCTTGATTAAATATCACATAATTACTGGTTAGGGAACTTTGGTAGCATTTGACTCGGGAAGTGACAGACCTGTACTTGAACTCATCGCAGGGTGTTAGGAAGGGCATCCAGCCTCATTTCCCCAGTTTCAACCTGTGTGTGTTCACCCCCATTCGAATGAGGATTAATAGTGACACAGTGTGCCATAACTTTTTAATTTTCTCTTGTCACCTACAAAATATTTAGCCAAAACGACTTGAGCGCTGCCGTTTTCTGTGTCACTATATATCCCTGTTTGAATGGGGTGGACACAAACATATTGGATCTATTAGGGGGATTATGGATGGATGATTTCCCTAACACCCCGCAGTGGGCTCTGACATTGAAATATCACTCCCCAATCGAGTGCTGTAATCACTTTGCGACTGTGGTCTCCAGCCAAAGCCACTGATGATTAACTTATTTACTTGCTCGCTCTTTTCAACAGGTATTGCTAGGTGACCATCAATACAAAGTAGAGTTTGAACCTGCTCCAGTAAATTCAATACTAATAAAAGAGAGACTTCAGGGCGGCTCAGATATGCCACGGAAAGCTGTGGAAAAGAGGGATTTGTCCGATGATAGAGGAAGCGGGAGACTGAAAAGGGCTTGTACTGATAAGCCCTCACAGCCTGAAGGATGGGAGGAACTGTACGATGGGGACTTACTAGTGTACAACAGGAATATGAAGGGCAGTTCAAAGGTATATACACTGTTCACATTTGTTGATGAAGATTGTACTTTGTGTAGACATATTTGTGTGGTATAGATTTATGAATGAGACTTCTATAGGACAGTGATTATAGCGCTCCGCTTTGGAAGTGACAAACCCATGTTCAATACCACTAAGGGATTTAAGAAAGGGCATCCAGCCTTAATACCCTAGCTCCAGCCTGTCTGTGTCAACCTCTGTTATAAATTTATCCATGATTTTAAAGGAGATAAGCTTCATATGACAAGCTAGCAAGGAGGGATAACCCTGCCGTTTTAAAGAGTTTTTCTCTTTTAAACGGCTCTCATTTTTCCTTTGTCTTAAGAACTAACCAAGAAGGTAAAATCCTGCTACCTCCCTTTTTGTTTATTTATGGCACCCATCTGGTGTCTCTAAAATATCATTTTGAATTCAATTGTGCTGTTTTCTATTGCTGAGGCAGTAAGTTATTGTCAGAATGTGCCAGTCTGGGAATGACTAGTACAGGTTTGATCCACTGTAGGGCATTAAGAGGGGGTTTCCAGTCTTAGTCCCCCATCTCCAATATGTCTGTATCCACCCCCATTCCAGTGGGAACTGTTGTAATCGTGGCATATAAAATGGGGCTTCATCATCAAATATTTTTGCTCTTTGACTTACATAGTTTCGTTTTGGAAATTATACTGGCATTAGGCTGATTATCCATTTGATCCCCAGATCGCTGGCTACGACATGGATGGCACACTCATCACAACTAAGTCGGGAAAAGTGTTCGCTCAAGGTCCCAACGATTGGAAGATAATATTCCCTCAAGTCCCTGGCAAATTAAAAGAGCTCCACGACAACGGCTACAAATTAATCATCTTTACGAACCAAGCAGGAATCGGTTAGTAATTGTGTTTTTATTAAAGATATCATTTAGGATTTGCTGTGTAAAGTTACTTGTATTTACATCAATATTGTTTTTTCTCTTCTTGTTTTTTAACTTGAAGATATATCCTGCTAAAGTGAGCGGGGTGGCTGTGAATAAGCAAAACCTAAATTTCTGGACTCATTTCTTCAGCTGCAGGAAAGCAGACCGTGCCTGGAATTCAGAAGAAAATTGGTGCCATTATTGCCGAGTTAGGAGTGCCTTTCCAGGCAATTGTGTCTACTGGAAAGGGGCCCTATAGAAAACCTGCTCTCGGAATGTGGAATTTCTTATTAAAAGAGGTAATGATGACTGTATTTTATTTCTATTCCGTAGGTCCTTAATTCCAATCCAGAGCATCTAATATCCATTTTAATGGTACTTATTCCCATTTCATAGGTGCCTATTTCTGGTCCATGGGTCCTTTTTTCCATTCCAGAGCTCCTTATTTTCATTACATGGGTCCATATTCCATTCCATGGATACTTATTTCCATTCCATGGGTCCATATTTCCATTCCAGAGGTTCTTATTTTCATTCCAGTGACCTCATATATGTTCATGTGGTCCTTATTTCCGTTCCAAAGTCCTCATATATGTTCATGAGGTCTTTATTTCCATTCCAGAAATCCTTATTTTCATTCTAGTAATTCTTATTTCTGTTCCAGAGGTCCTTTTATGCCATTCCTTAGTTCCCATACGTTCGCCATGATTTTGAATGATTTTTTAGTAAATGAAATAACTGATTGTTTTCATTTTAATTTGATAGGTTTTATCAGTAAACATTTATTTTTAATAGAATAATTTCTGAATAAAATAAATATCCCTGATCTCTATTTTATTGAATTAGTTCTCATTAGTAAACAGAGATATATCTCCCCTGACTCTTATTATTTCTGTGTTTTTGTTTTAAATTTCAGGCAAATCAAGGTATTGACATCGACTTACACAGTAGTATGTACGTTGGAGATGCCGCCGGAAGACCCGCAGTAGCAAAGAAGAAGAAGGACTTCTCGAATGGGGACCGCCTCTTCGCTCTGAATATTGGCATTCCATTTTTCACTCCAGAGGAGCATTTCTTGGGTGAGTGTCATATGAAAATATTTTGAGGAATTTATTCATTTTTCTCCCTAGAAGAACATAATTTTTCATGATCTCTCTAATAATCTTGATTTCGTCAAGTATTCTTTTTGAATTCATATTCATGTAGAGTATATATTAGCTCCAATATTTATTTGTCTGCCCCTATATGAATAGGGACTAATTATGACATGAAACAATGCTTAATAGTATCCCTGGTACTGGGGGAGAGAGAATATCTCATTTTTATGCCCTCTATGTTTGAAGAGCCACCTAAAGAGGATAGGGATTGAAGGCCTGGCAATCCTATTCTCTCTCTAATTTTTTCAAGCTACAGAACAAGTTATGGAAGGTGCAAAGTTGACTATATTGAAGGTCTGTAGCCTTCAACTATTTTCAGTTGTGGCCACCCTCCTGACTTTAATGATATGTGGAAATGCATCTTAAAAACAAGAATGGCTGATCTTGTAAAGATTAGTATCCCCAGAGTCCCATGTAGAAATAAATACTGTAATCTTATAAATTGTTCGGCTAAGTTAGATGACTTGCCTTGTAAATATGAATTAAGTGTAGAGCTCCCGGTGGTTACCCTTCTTCACAAAGCTAGATTGGTTAGGTTAAGCGACTTCCCTTATAGATATAAAATAACCCTAGAGAACCCTAGGGTTACACTTCTTTACAAGATCGGTAATGTCTTTTACAGGTATAAAAACTGAGCAATTCATCTTGCCCGAGTTTGATCCCCGGAAAGTGGACAACTCCAAGCCTTTATTTGAACCATCTTCTGCTCAAGTACCCAAGCATAAAGTTGAGGTTTGTATTATTTTTTAAAAATTTTAAAATGTATTTATGTTTTTATGGATCATGATTAGATAGTGAGAACTGTTGTAGGTAATTTATCAATATTAATATTATTATGACTTTATTGATGGTCCCAGCTGGGTAAGCATCATTGTGAGGGATAAATAAAAAGAAAAAAATAGAAATAACACAATTATTTAAGATGATATAAACCAGATGTTGTATAATTATTTTATTATAAGTTTGAGTGGCCACCATGGCTGAGTGGTAAGCTAGTGACTTTGATTTGTCGAGTGGAGGGTTTGCAGCCAGCCAAATTCTGAGGCTTGAAAAGGCATTCACTCAGAGTAACAGCCTTCTTCTTCTTCCTTGTGTTTTTACTTCTTCCTCTGGTCGCATTTGCCAAAATCAAAATCCTTTGCAAGAAGGCATCGTCCTAGCCCTAAGTAGGAAGAGGAGTCCAGGACAAAACTGATCATGATGTACTATCAGTTTAAGTTTTGGTTTGGATGAGGGAAAAATAGCGACTTTTTGCCAAGGTCATGAGCAGTTTAAACGTCTATACGTCTATGTGCTGTGGCAGTGAGACAATGGGCTGAATTGGCATTCGTGAGCCTGGTATAACTGTCACTACTTTGCTACTACTACACACACTACCCTCTGTATGTACGACCTTTCTTAGTGGAAATGATCTAGAGTCTAGAGCATTGTCTAGGCCTTAAACTAACAGTGGATAGTAATTTGAATCAGGTTTACAGGTGCTTTCTTGTTGCAGGTTGCAGTCTTTGTTGGGTATCCAGGCTCTGGCAAAAGCTTCCTGGCCTCCACGCATTTTGCCAAATTGGGGTATGTTCAGGCCAATCGCGATACGATCGGTTCATGGCAGAAATGCGTTGCCCTCCTTGAGAAATCAACGCAGGTAAGGACGGGAATTATCTTCTCATTGTGTTTAATTAAACTCTTGTTTGAGAAAAATGAAGTCTTTCAGTTAAGGTCATATTTTTGGTGTGATACCATTTGAAGTCCTTCAGTTTACTGAATTTTGTTTTGAAAAAGAGTAATGACAGGAATTACACACACTTCATATTTAATAAAACTCTTGTATGATAAAACATATTCTTTCAGTTGAATTCCTTTTTGCTCTGATAGTATTTGAAGTCCCTCATTTTAATAACTTGTTTTTGAAAACGAGTAATGGCGGGAAGTATCTCTTTGCTTAGTATTTAATTTTCCTACAGTATTACTCTGTTAACATTTCTCTAAAGTTTTCTGTATTTGTGGAAACAGGAAGGTAAACACGTGGTGATTGACAATACGAATCCTGATGTGGAGTCACGGAAAAGGTACATTGACGCTGCCAAGAAGCTCAACATTCCCATCAGATGTTTCATCTTTAACGTCTCAAAGGATCATTGTAGACATAATAACAAGGTAAAAGTAATTGCCCGCTTGAAGGGGGGCAAGAATACCTCTTGTATGTTCCCCAGCATGTTGTAAAAGTCGACTGAATAGGGTGGAGCAAGGGGACTGGGAATCCTCCCGTTAATTTATTTCCCATCATTTGTGTCTCCTCCTCCGTGTTAAAATTTAAGTAAATGGGGCAGAGCAAGGAGACCAATATACCTATCTAGCCTTATTGATAAATGTAAAATTTAATATCCAAATGTGGGCAGAATACCTCCTCCATGTTCCCCTATGTATTGTAAAAGTCAACTAAATGAGGCAAAGCAAGGGGACTGGGTATCTCATCCTAGTTAACCTGTCTGTGTTCACTCCCAAAATGGGGTTTAATAGTGACTCATAAAATGGCAGTGAACATTACATTCATTTTCATTTCAGTTCCGTACCTTTACTGGAGCCAGTCACGAAAACATCAGTGATATGGTGTACAACATGTACAAGTAAGTTCTGTACACTTTGACTTATTTATATAATGATTTGCAGATGTTTTTAGGAATTAGGGGAAGAAAGTATCATTATTACTCAAGTTTTATAAGTTTTGTACCAGTTTTCTCCCCTTACAAACAATTTATGTGGGAGGAATATTTTGTTTTAATTTTTTATCAGGCTTTTACTGCAATTAAGTTGCACTCGTTTGATAACGACAACTGTATTTTTTTTAACAGCTTTAGGATTTTTCATTGAGTCCGTTGTAATTCTCATTGATATACTCACACCTTCAATGTTTCTTCCTTTCTGTTGCAGATCTAAATATGTGGAACCCACACTCAAAGAGGGTTTCGAAGAGATCATCAGAGTCAATTTCATTCCTAAATTCAGGACAGCCAAAGACGAAGCACTTTACAGAAAGTTTTTATTGGAAAAATAACTACAAATCCAACTACCCCCTAGAGGAAAACAGATGACTCGCCTGTGTCGTTGGACAAATAAATTAACTGCACATGATAAAACTGTCAATACGCCGTGCATCTTTTATGCAAATATTCTTGATTGATTGCAACAAAACGGATCAGCTACAGATTAGTGACCCCAGTATATTAAATAACCCCATAAATAGTTAGGTTTAGTCAGTACTGGCTGCCATGGCCAGGTTGGTAATGCACTCAACTTCGAAACCCACTACAGTCTGAGGTTAGAAAGGGCATTCACTCAGGGTAATGGTCACACTGCCAAAACCAAAGCCCTTCAGAAGGAGGCACCGTCCTAGCCCTTAACAGAAAAGGGAGACCGTGACATAAAGCTGGATCATAGTTAGGTTAAGTTAGGCATTAACCAAACCTAACAATTAATGGGGTTATTTAATGTACAGGGTGTTGCTATTCTCTACCTAATCCCAACAAACAGTGCCTTTTGTGAAAACTGCACTCCACCCCTACACTCTACAACTCCTTAAAGTAAATACATTTTTATGAAAAAATACTGGTATGCTTCGTTTAACCCTTTGAGCAAAAAAAGTTTCCACATATCACTGGGTGATAAAACGTTTTTCTAAATGTCCAAAAACGTTTCTGCCTTAAGATCTAGACTTAACATTTATAATAATAATAAAGAATGCATGAACTGGAAGCCTGGAAACGTTTTATGAGATCATAAAGTGCAAAGGATCAACTCTATAGCACAAAATTGTACTTACACAGTACTGTAATAACTTATTTACATTTTATACACATACTGTACACACTGGTACCTCAACTTGTGCAGCTCTCACACATAAACCCATTCTTACATAGCGAATGCCTGAGTTAGGAAAATAAATAAGTGCTACGGATTGAAGAATAGCAGGAATCACTGTAGAAAAGTGAACATTTGCAGCAAGTTCTGTTGCGTGATTTTTGACTTACTTATACGTAGTTATTAAAACTCCATGAATGTTACATGCTTAAGCAGAGCACGATTAAACAAAGACAAGTAAAAAAAATGTGGCATGTTTGTAAGTTCATAACTTCTTTCATGTACAGGTACTTATAAAAAATAAACAAATGCTATGAATCAGATTAGAGCACAAAGAAGTAAAAATATACATATGTACAGGAAGTCCCCATTTTACGTTAGGGTGTCATTCCTGACAGCCAACTTAAACCAGATTTTGACGTAAGTCGAAAAACACCTAAATTCAAACCTAGGTCCTACATCATTGCTAAAAGTTCTTAATCTAACACTGACACTCCCCAACTTACAAACGAGTTAGGTTCCAGAAGTCCATTTGTAAGCAGAATTGTTAGTAAGTTGTGTTTAGGTTAAAAAAAAAAGTACTGAACAGTACATACATATGTACTGTACAGTACTTTGGCTAAAGACCCTTACCTACTACATAAAAAGTATGTAGAATTAATGAATTTTAATGTAATAATAATAATGTAATATTACAGTACAGTACAGTAATACATACATTAGATACATGGGTAGGTTTATGTTCGTATCTGTGAATGTTTGTAGCTCGGTTGTTGGTAAGTAGGGGAGCTTCTGTACATAAAAATAGTAAAAGCACACTAGACAGTATTGTTTACCTTTACTACTGTGGCTGGCTTGCATCTGGATAAATTCGACCCCCATATCCAATTTGGAGTCGAATGGCATAACACCAGCGAATGAGCACAAGAACAACTGGGTGACGCTTCTCTCCTTTTCCATTTTCACGCCATTAATCGATCTATTTGCTCTCTCCTGAATCATTAGGAGGCTCACTGAGATGTGGTGTTGATGTTGGTTATTCAGGCAAAGCACTAATAACATCTTATTACTGTATTACTTATTACGGTAAACAATAAGGCACTTCTTTTAAGAATGCATTCTTATTGTGCTGTCCTTTTGGTTTCTCTCTTTCTGCAAAATTTATATTTGGTAATTTTGTAAATAGATTAAATCTAATAACTTCAAATAACCAAATACATAAAATAAATAATATATAATATAAAACCATTAATTTTATATATACCGTAAGGACCTTTTTCACATAAATATCGTATTTACGGCTACTTATTAGGTAATTTTGTGAATAAATTAAGTCTAATTCCTTCCAATAACCAAATACACCAACAAATAAATAAATAAACTCATTAACTTGATAGTATACTGTATATGTATACAACGATGCCATGTGACTATTCTTCCGCCAATCTCAACAAACTTTTTCACATAAAGATCGTATTTATGGCTATGTATTTTGTAATTTTGTAAATAAATATAATTCCTTCACATAACCAAATACATAAACACCAAAAATTAAAGCCATTAATTTGATAAATACGTCTTGAACAGTGCTGCTACATGTGTATTCGTTTTACAGGTTTACAAACTGTTCAGCACACAAGGTTTGAATTTACCGCACAAGCCAGGTTGCTAGAAAAATTTATTAATCAATAACTTATCAATTATTAATTGGCTTCTGATGTAACGGCAGAACAACGTAAAACGGGAACCCCCTGTATACATTTTTTTAACGTACTTATTTTTTAATGTTAAGTCATCATGACTTCCAAAAGGTCTTATAGAACCAATTACCTACACAAGTCGAGTTCCATCTGTGTCTACAATCATTCGGCAAAATGATGAAAATATATTGCAATAAAAAAAATTTGAGCAAAATATTTGCATTCAAGAAAACAACCTCTGCATCAAAACAAACTGTTTGGCATGTCTAAGCTCTAGTTTTTACTGATTTTTAAAAGGGGACATTAAAAATTTAAGCAAAACAATTGCATTTAAAAACAAGTTCATGAAAACGAAAAGAATGTTTGACATATAAAGCTCTAGTTATTACGGATTAATTAAAAGGGAAAAAAATGATTTCTGGTAATATAATAGTAGAGAGTGTAAAATGTCAGAAAACAATTTACAAGTTTACATTACATACTTTCTCTTCAAGTAAACTTGTAATTTCTGATAAAATTAAAAATATAGCTGTATATGTCAAACAATTGAAAACAATAATACAAATCCTGCTTACAGGAGAGGGTTTTACATTATGTAGTTACTTTTATACATAAAACTTTATCACCAAAATATTGTTGTATATTCCATAAAACTAACATGCTTGGGACGGCTACCTTACTCGGACAAAACGTGTCTTATCACGTATAGTTATCATTAACAGAGTGGAATGATATTTTCTTTGTCTTAAATATTAAAACTTCGTAATTTTCTCAGACAAATGAAGCTTAAAAAGCATTGGCACCAGAGTACAGTATTAAAAATTATGTAGGCAAATACAAATACCTAAAAAATATCAAGACCCATCCTTAATCCCGTAGGTCCAACATGTCTGTGTCCACTACAAGTTGCATAAAGTTTACTGTAACACAGAAAACTGTGGCAACATCAACTTTTAGTTCATACAAGATGGGGAAGTATCATGAAATTGCACTTGACTTGGAAGCCATATGTGCAGCAAAATTCCTCGGGTAGGGTAAAATAGGAGAAAAAAATACCCAAAAGCCCAGATGTATGAAGGAAAAAGGCATGTTTTACATATGGCTCACGTACAGTGTGCAAACATCTTAGCGTACATAAAATAACAACCCAATACCCCAATTCACACGTTTACAAATGACAGGCACGTTTTACACATACTGTACATACAGTATAGTGTTTTACATATTTTGCACACACATCCAATCAACTCAGTGTCATTGTAAAATAATACCCCAAAACCCCAATGCACACGTTTGTAAAACACTGGCATGCTGAGCACACAGCATTCAATTGTACGGCGACTGTTACAAAAATACTCCTTTTCTTTACACCTCCTTTTTTGTATAGAAAGACGACTAGTTCGTTAAGTGTAAAAAAAGGGTGCCGCTTAGGATCAATAATAAATTATCCATAAATATAAATAAATTTAATACCTAAAGAGTGTACCAAGTAAGTTACGATACTCAGCAGATTGACTCCCTACTTGCAATCTTTTGCTTATAATAATCTGGATGTTTGACTTTTATGTGTGCTTGTAAGTTCCTCTTGCGTTTGATGGTCATGTTGCAGACGGGGCAAGGGAGCCGTAAATCGGCCCCGTTGTGCTCCAGGAGATGCTCGGCTAGGACTTCGCGACGCGTGAAAGACCTGGTGCATATGTGGCAGACGTATGGTCTGAAGTGGGCTAAGTGGTGCCGCTTTAATATGGCCACTTTGGCGAAACACTTACGGCAGATTGGGCAGACGAATGGTCGGCCGTCGCCAGAGCCCACATCCTGAAGGAAGAATACAATTGGAGATTAATATATAAAATCACTGTTTATCTGCATTTGAATGGCAGTGAACACAGACAGGGTGGAGATGGGGAATTAGGGTTGGATGCCTTTCTAATGCCCCTTGGAATGTTCAAACACAGGTCTGTCTCTTATAGAGTTTCACTCGGGACGTGACAACCCTGTGTTCGAGCCCACAACAGGCATTAGAAAGTGCATCCAGCCTTAATCCCTCAGGTCTAACCTGTCTGCATCCATTCCCATTTGAATGAGGATTAATATTAATATTAGCTATTATATGCAAAAAAATCTGTGAATTTTCTGAGTACGCAGGGTGGCCACGTCTGCAACAAAAGAACTAAATCGGAAGGCTTCAGAATTCCTTGCAGATCCTCCACGCCTTTGCTGACTGTTTTGTGTATGAGCAACTTCATGGACTGGGGGAATGTCAGTCTCAGCTATCTTCTCTCTTTTAGCTGGCTCATACATAATGCCCGGAATACGAAGAGCTAATTTCCTTCTCCTGATTGCCATAGATACCCATTTTAGTTGCAATATGACAAGTGGGCGATCAGGTTCTTGTGCCCACATGAGGGATTGGCAGTTATCTTCCCTTAGGGATATGGGGCTATTCAGTCAAGGAGCTCATGGAGCAACAACAACACGGCAAATCAGGGGCAGAATCATTCCTTTATAACAACCATGGTAATACATCTACCTTTCCTTATATTGCTTCGACTCAATTATTTTCGACTTTATGCTGATGTTTGTTAATAACAACAACTGTATTATACAACATTATGGAGGTTTATAAAGGGGTTGAGGTTGCTTTTATAGGTTTTATTCAACTTCAATCATAAGTCTAGGATTGAATTAGAAACTTACAGCGAGGTGTGACTATGAATACTGTATATGATAACAACTGTAATAAAAACATTATGGGGTGCCTTACAGGGGGACTAGGTTGTTTCTATAGGGCTCATTTGACTTAGGTTGTGAGTCTTGGATTGAATAAATGATGTAGGGTGAGGTAGGATTGAATAGTAAAATATTTATCTATCTATACAGGGCCCCATTGGTAAGGGAGGGTGGCCAAGTACAATATATAGCTTGAAAACAACATATCTAACCTGAGAATCCTCCAAAGAAATTGTTTTACTGAGGTTTGCACTTCGGGTAAAAGCATCCAAGTATATTCGAGCTTCTTCTTCAATACTACTGGCTGTCAGAGGCAAGTTTTCTCCGGCTACGCTCTCGGACAGGGCCGTGTTTGTGAAGTCTAAGGCTTCTTCTTTTACTTCTGTCTTCATCTTGAGGAAAAAAAAAGAATGATTAATATTTTAGATATTGGAAGAGGGCCACAGTAGCAAAATGATTAGAACACTTGACATGGATGCGTCAAACCCAACTGAGCCCATTTCACTGTGTTAGGAAGGGCATCCAGGCTGGATTTCTCCGCTCTAACTTGTCTATATCTACCCCTTTTCAAATGGGGACTAATAAACACATACATTGACAAAATGTTTAAGATACATGTACTGGACAACATAGTTCTTTTTTCACATAATTACAAAAAATAAATAATTGAAGCTAAGGCTGGAAAGTGTGTCGCTGTTAAGGAAAACAAAACTGATGCCATTTTCTGCCACGGTCAACAGGGTGCCACAAAGGAATAAATATGTAAAGCCACATGGCTTTAGCATATCCCATCCATCCTCATCCCTTTTGTTGTACTGGGTATTCTGTATTCTATATCCTAATAAGCAAGTCTGATCCTTTCAAAAGAAAAAGAAAATTCCCCTTCCAGGTAGGCTTTTCAGCTGGTCAGTGGGATCAATCTGACAACTTATCCTTGAAAAAGTGTGGCTGGGGAATTAAGACTGGATGCCACATTCGTATCCTCCCATGGTGGTTTCGATTGCGTGTGTACCAACTCTGCAGTCAAGAACGCTAAGCACTGTATTTCTTACAAAAGAGATACAGGCTATTAATTTACACTGAAAATATAATATATCCCCTCTTTCACATCCAAAAATTTTATATAATATTAAAAAGCCTCCTTACCAAATTTTCAGGGGTATCAGCAAGACCTGTATTAGACTCTTCTAAGATGTTGGGCAAAGAGCCCATTCCGTAATCATCTTTGCCACTACCTAAACCAGCTAATGTATAATTCAGGGCTCTTGGAGAGGCGGCTTTCATCTCTGGTCTTGGATCGCTGATTTGTTCCTGCCCTGGCGCTCCGCTCCTTTTACAAGACCCAATGTGCAACGAAAGTGCCGACGGATGTGCAACAGACGAATAAACCGAGGAGGCAGCTGAGGTAGATGGACTTTTATCGACATTCGTCTCTCTCAGAGGAAAGTATTCGTTAGAAGTTACGTGCCTCAAAGAATTATTCTCCCCTGCATCTCGCTTTGCTGTGGCGGGTACATCTACGATGGGGCTGTTGTCGAAGGAGGAGGAACTGAGACCATGGGTTGCATATTCCAGACTCTTAGTAAATAATCTCTCGTCCGTTTTGCTCTTCTTGGGAGATGAAAGAGCGTAACGATGAGCGAACATGTTATCTTGTACTAAACTCTCGATACTGGAGGAGAGAGCGCTCTTTGGGTCCGGATATAATGCGTTCTCTTCAGTACCATTGCAACTGGTGGGGTTCTCAAGCTTTCTTTTCCGAGGGACTGCCGACCTCCTCTCCTTTCTGCTACAGTTATTAAAAGTTTTCTCCTGACTGCAATCTTCATCGGCACTGAACACTCCCAGTCCTTTGATTTGTAATGCCTCTGCTGTCGAGAGTAACAAAGGCACATTTTTCTGTGGAATGTCTGTTTGTCCTGTGTACATGAAGTCTATGAGTGCCTGCATTTCTTTGGCAGAAATACCCCGCAAATACACTATCGGGTGGTGACAAGGCACATCCCCGAGTATAGTACGGAAATAATCGCTACAGGTAACTAAAACCAGTTTGTGGGCGGCAAATTTCTGGCCATCACACGCAAGTGTTACATCAGTCAAAGTATTCTGAAAAATAATGAAAAAAAATATTAACATCCCTTCTGGAAACATAAAATTATATTCCATATTATTACATATAAATATATTTTCTCTCTGAATACAGGAGTGGGAATAATACAGTACCAAGATTAGCAACCCTGCTGATAAAGCAAACCCAACAAATACATAACATGTAAAATTCTGGTACTGCAGCTTAGGGAACAATAACAATCAGGAACAACAACTCAAGAATTCAAAGAACTTACTTCTTGCCTCAGCAAATTAAGGGTTTGTCTGTAGGTGGCTGCATGATTGTTCCAGGTCAGTGATAGGCATTCATCATCCATAATGATAATTCTCTGGTCTGAAATAACAATACAAAAACTTACAAATACAAGTAACTGTGTAATTATGACTATTATGGTTTTTAAGTATCAGCCGTCCAAGTTTTATAAATGCTTAATACGTACTGATACGATAGTTTATATTTTGCATATCTCCAATAACAATCTCGTATTTAGTGTATTTTCTATGTAGTATGGCACCAACTGCCCATTGCGATACTACAGCTGAAGGGTCTTGTGGACTTAAATAAGACTGTCCAGGACAGTTCGATGTTAAGTCTTCCTTCAATTACGGTTCTCTTTGTATGCCTACATCAACATCAAATATTCTTGGATATTCGATACATATGTCTTATGATCCCTTCACATCTGATAAGTCACAATACTCCCCATCTGTTTCTCTTTATGTTTATTTTCGTGTCCAGGCCTGATGAGGGTAGATTTATTTTATGGCCCGTACTGGTGTCACTATCATAAACAAAGGACGTCACATGTTAAACTTATGTAAACGCAGCATTGAAAAAACTGTGGCCGGCAATAAAGTCATAAGTAATATTTACTGGTCAAGTTTGGTTAGACTTTCTTCCTAAGATTTTTTTTATCTGGAGGAACCCACTAAACTTACAACGGGCCCAATTCCATTATCTTCCAATAGCAACCTAACCAAACTTAATCCAACCTAATCTATTTTTACGTATAAAAGTTTATGTAGTAGTGCAATAACACCTTTTTATCCCGGCTTGCCAAATTCACACATTAACTACTAATTTACGGGATTATAAACGCGAGATCGTCAAATTTGACAAACTGACACATTGCTTCTGACATGACGCGGCACTGAGAGAGCCTTCCACAAACATCAAATTCCAACTCTGTTTGTAGAATTAAGAGGAAAAACACCCACAAAAGCGTAAATTATAAAAAATATACACCTTTTGGACAAAGAGAGAGCAAAAGCCCATGGAAATGATGATTGAAAATGAGACAAATAGACCGGAAGTCGCTCTGCGTCCCTTAGAGCAGCAAGCCGTTAACTATCAACACCTGCGGCAGATGTCAACAAACAAGGAACGCATCTGATAAATAATACATGCATTTTTACAATAAAAAAATCGTAATTATTCTTTTAATTGTAAAAATTTATATGAAAATTAATTATAGATATATTCAAAATAAACTTAAATATATTCATGACTATTTTAAGAATTTTTGTAATTGTTATTATAAACCAGATGCGTTCACCTTATTCTCACTATGACACACAATGGCCGTATCAAGCCATATTTGACCTGACTTGGCCATTAAGTAGGTCAGATTAGGAAAGATTTCACCGGATGTAAAATCATTTGACCAATAAAATATATTAATTATACTATTTATTATTATACTTTTAGTATAATAAGATTCTAGCTGAATCTGACTTGACCTGGCATTATGAAAGGTCAGATCAGATAGCACATCACCAGATATAATATCATAGAGCCATTAGGGATATCTTAGTTGCATTATAATACTACTATTTATAACTGCAATTTCTTAATATTCCAGTTATAAGTCAAGAAGTATTCTTAAAATATTTCTGACATGTATTACATATTTTAAGCCAAGGTCAATAAGTATTATCACAAACCCAGTACAATTGAAATAATCTATTCATATACCAGTATATTTTTCCATATTTATTAAAATATTTACTTTTTCTCAATATTACACAATATCTGTCCTTAAATCTATAAAATCATTTTGCATAATTCTCTTCTTCGCTTTGGGAATTCCAATTATAAACTAATCTTACACTGAAAATTTACTTCCTTACATCCTATAAAAAGTAACTGCATAATTGTGCTCACAGTAAAGAACATTATGCTCGTAGCCCCCAGTCTCCTTGTCAGCTTCATTATTCATAACTCTTCAAAAATTTATAAATGCATCCAGTAATTACAATTTAATGGCATATGTACATACCTAATTACATTTACCTAAATGTTCTTGTGGGAAAGTGCACATGTTCGCAATTCCCTGTCTCCTGGACATTTTTCTTTTTACCATAATTCAATAATTTACAATTCTTATTATACTATATTTACATAATATTTTAACTTAATCTTTTTGTTTAACAAATCCAGGGTATAGCAGTGGTTGAAGCCTACCACGAGGCGTTTGGAAGGGAAGCCAATTTTAAGTCCCCAGCTTCACCCTGTCTATACCCACCCAATTAAATATCTGAATTATTAGTGACTCATATATTGGCCAATAACAACATATAAATCCATTTATTTTAAATTTTTCTTGGCCATTGACTGAAGAGGTCTCAAGAACCACCTAAAATAGAAAGAAGAAGAATTAGCGTCAACAACAACAAACGCAATCCAAAACAATGAATGTTGTCATGGTTTCTTGTGCTTGCCTAGAAGATACTATTCGTGGTTCACCGTCTCCAAGTAGGTTTTCTAATTCATTGATACTTGTTTTGGGAAAATGTTCTGGCAATTGTTTACTGTCACACCTCCAGTTAGGAAAAAAATAACTTGAAATAGATCGGATCAGGTTAGGTAACGGTTTGCTCAACTCTCAAATTAATGAACGAATTGACAATTGAAATAAAAAAAAATTTAAATTATTTTATGCATTTTTTCATTGTTTTCTAATTTCATATAACGTGATTTTCTGATACTATGCTTCTCATTAATGTCTTCATATGTACAGCTCTGACAATCTCCTTGCTTAGCGTATTCCAAGTGGCCACTATGCACACAACTTATTTCTGACTGGCGTATATGAAAGTGAGAGCATTTTTAAAGCTGTTAAACTAATCTACTTGTAAGCAGTAAAGTATTTGGTAGAACATTTTCTTAACCATCCTAATACTAAAATCTAATTATTCTACTGTTTGCTGCATATACTCATTATCAGTATTACGTATTCGTAAGAAGAACCTTCAGTTTTTCTGATTACTCTCTGTGACCTTGTATAGGGATCTGCCTGAGTCAGGAATGAATATGTCTGTGTCCACCCCTATTAGAGTTGGTCCTAATTATAACACATAAAATTGTGCATTTTGTATTTCTGTTAATGGTAGAGTGTGTGAGTCAGGAACTGACTGAAGCAAGTTTTATCCCACTGAGATGCATTAGGGAAGGCATTTCTGTCACCTAATATCTTGGCGAACAGTTTAAGTTTTTATTTGTGTTGCTTATGGTTTCCAGATGTGCTACAAAAGGAGTGAGCACACAAGAACCATTAGCCATCATGCATCTTCCTTTGTATATATCCTGTGATACCCTCAACAAAAACAAGAGACCTTGGTCAAATCTCTGCTGGTTAGGGGAGGTAAGTCAGAGCAAGACTGTATAATATTATTGGTGGTTTATTTGTTTATCTTTAACACAGCTTGAATGAATTCTGTGTTTAGAGTAATCATGGACATGGCAGAATAAACTGGTATAGCTTATAGATATTATTTTTACACCTCAGATTCTTACAGAGTTTCTGAGGTGTGACCTTGATAACCAATGTCTGTTCACTTTTACATTGCCTTGCATATAGTTTATTACATCAGTGAACTACATAATATCTCTAGGTCCTCATTACTTCGTCTATTCTTTCAGCCTGTCCTTTTTCTATTGTGTTTCATTCTCTTATTTCTGCCTTGTCCTTAAACTTCCACTTTTTCTTTGTCTCATTGTTTTCTTGCTGCCTGTGCCTGACGGGGCCAGTATGCTTGTCCCGGTGTCACACTAAAAAAAATTGTTTTACAGCTTGTAATCCTTTATCAAACGCCTAGATTAAATTTTTAAGCATTTTCTATATAAAATATTTGCATTTTTTAATGCAGTTTTTAAGTAATCCCCAGAAAATGAAATTATTTTCTTTCCTTAAAAGTATAAATGTTAGGGGGAAGAAACTGCATCACTAGGTTTCATCATATTTGTCTCCTTTTTTTTTTTGATAGATGTTAGAAATATATTTATAAGAAATTAAATTGCTATATAATTTTTCAGGACACCAGTACGGTGTATTCAATCAAAGAAGGCCTTGTTCATCGAATAAATGTGCAATCAGGGTCTGCCTACAGTATATCCAAATTAAATAAAGTCGCAAAGAATGCAGCTGCTATAAGTCATACTTATCGAGGTATATTTTATAGTGCTATTTTGATATAAAAATAGGATTTTAAAGCAAACCCTACACTAAGTGACATAAAATGGCACACAAACAAACATTTCGTAGTAAGTAATTATCGTAACCAAAAATTTTGATAACTAATTTCAGGAACTTATGTTTACGGTATTCTGAAATGTGGAGACCTATTTTTCTGGAATCAGAAGACTAATGTACTGACACATGCTAAGGGAATACCTGAACTTGGGACCAATCAACTACACTCAGGTATTAATGCCAGAGGTGAGTAAATAAAAGTTATCTTTTTCATTCACTACCTCCATTCTCTCATCTGTACGGAGTCGGGGTTCCTGACTAGGCTCCTCCATATCCTCAGATTTTGCATCTTATCTTTTCTCAGCCCTCTCCTGTAAATCCTTATTCACATAATCCCTATACTGTTTTATTTGATTATATACTTATATTTTTAACATGATACTGTACGCTTCTGCTAGACAGGAGGGGTAACAGTAAGCCAGAGAGGAAGATTATGGATGTGGTGAGTGGGGACATGAGGGTGTGTTGTTTAAAAGAGGAGGATGCAGGGGATAGGGTGCATCGACCCCTAATGGGAAAACCTGAAAGGAGAAGATACTGTACACTGTGGAAGACAGCAAGAAGGCAACTAAATACCTAAGAAATCTGGGAGGCAATGAGGCAGAAGGACTTCATCATACATATCACCACGTGAGTGAGGATGAAATTTCCAGCCCTTTGCGCTCTGATTTCTTGTAATTACCACTTACAACATACAGGAATAAGAGAAAAGTGTCCTTTTTCTCTCCCACCATAAGGAATAAATATACAAACACTGCATACTTTGTTTATATGTGTTGTTATATTCCACTTTAACTATTAGGGTTACCAGAGCAATGAAGAAAAGACTTTTCAATTATGGCTGAATAGTGAAATTTACTTCAATCTACCTTATATCACAGGCAAATAGAGCTTTGTTCATTAGACCTTATTCAGCAATGAAAAAAGCTCTTAGCGCATATTTTCTTCCTTAAGTTAAAGCACAATATCTTGTGATTTAGACTTATGACTGTTACAAAAAAGCATTAATAAACATAATTTAGTAGAATGATATCAAGTGTATAATATAACTTTGTATTTATTCCACAGAAGGCCCATTTCACGGTGTGTTAGATTTGTTCAAACTACCGCAACAGGAGGGTCGTGAGAGCCCAGATACTGACAGTACTGTCCAAAATGAAGCAGCCAGTTCCGTCATTCCGCAACTTCAGAGAACCAGAATATTTGGCTCCGAGGACTGTAACAGAGTTATTCTTATTACGGGGTCTAGTCAGGTTTGAATATAAGATATCAATTTTAATTTGATGTAATTATTATTTATTTGACTATATGAAGGGTGTGTTTCTTATTCTTCTTCTTCTTCCTATTATTATTATTATTATTATTATTATTATATTATTATTATTATTGTTATTATTATTATTATTATTATTATTATATTATTATTATTATTATTATTATTATTATTATTATTATTCGTAGTAGTAGTAGTAGTATTTTTTCCAACTATATTATCACCACCTGTTAGGATTCAAACCTGGGCCCTGTAAAACAGGAGTCCACAAGTTCGAATCCTTTCAGTAGGAGGTAAAATATTTGAAAATATTTAAATTCACTGTTGCATTATCTTTCTCTGTCAGTTATTATTATTATTATTATTATTATTATTATTATTATTATTATTATTATTATTATTATTATTTTTACTTTAGTCAGTAGCTTTATCAATATTAAAATTCAATTGATAAAAAATAAAAAATGGTTGGGAATATACTAATATTTTTAGTTCAGTATGTCTTTAATCAAATTTCTTAATTTGTTTATTTATTTATTTAGGTTTATTTATGGGAAAAGAACACTGGAGAATCGTCTGCATTGCCACAAGATATTATAGATGGTACTTGGTCAGTTATTGTTGACCCTAGAGAGAGTGCCGTGCTCACCCAACATTCTCATGACCTAGAGATATCGTTCTGTTTTTGTAACGAGGCTGTAAGTATTTATGATAAATTTTAATCATTTATATTTATAACTTTTTTTTATTTTGTAAAAATCAGTAACCCCCAGAACCCCTTGTTAAGTTAAATATCCCCTTAATTTTAAGCAATAGGTTAGGTTAATTTCCTTGTGTATATGAAAAACGTTAAAGCACTCTGTCGTTACTGTTCTTTACAATATCCGCTTCCTGTAATTTTAATACTAGCTCGGTTTAAGAGTTTCCACTCTTAGGTAGCCTTTTCAGCCTGTCAGTGGGATCAGTCATTATTATTGTTATTGCTTGACAGTGCATTTGCGAATATGTTTGCTTAGTTTAACAGTGCTAGTTAAAATTGTCATTATTCACTACATTGTGATTAGTTTTACATCATGAACTCCCTTTCCTACTAAGGGCTAGGACAGTGCCTTCTTTGCAGAGGACTTTGGTTTTGGCAGGTGTGACTGTTGCCCTGATAGACTGCCCTTTTTAACCTCAATGTGGCGGGCTGCAAATCCTCGAGCTGTATACTCAAAGTCGCGAGCGTTGCCTGTATGCCATGTGCCACGGTTTGTTTAAAACTGACTTTGTGAATTTGTTATGTCTGTTTTTCACAAAAAACTCTCCTTCCTTTCAGCCACTTGGAGATCAGTGCCTTATCACATTCAGTTTTGCCAATGCCATGTCTCTCATCAATACGACACTTATATTATGTTGGGGCGGAATGAAGAAGTCCTCATGTGCTTCTACGAGTGCCACTGCCCGTTGGCACACAATTTCTACTTCGTTGACAGCTATTGGAATGAAAGGGACAAATTTAGGCAGTCAGAGTGTAGCCTTAGTTGCACAGTAAGGAGTTCAATTAATTTTTTTTCTCTTTTGCTGTTAAGTAAGAATTACCATTGATGGGGATGCAAGAATACTTCCTCCGTGATCCCCTATGTGTCGTAAATGTTGAATAATTTGGTCTGAGCGAGGGGACTCGGTATCCCCTCCATTTTATTTTCCTCCCACATAGAGTCAAGTTTTTTGCCTTGACGCAGCCATCCCCACATAAGTGGCATTATGGCTATTGTTTATAGATAGAGATAGACTGTTAATTAAAGCTTCTATTAAATTCAGTATTTTTCAGTTATACTTGCATATATATATATATATATATATATATATATATATATATATATATATATATATATATATATATATATATATATATATATATATATATATATATATATATATATATATATATATATATATATATATATATATATATATATATATATATATATATATATATATATATATATATATATATATATATATATATATATATATATATATATATATATATATATATATATATATATATATATATATATATATATATATATATATATATATATATATATATATATATATATATATATATATATATATATATATATATATATATATATATATATATATATATATATATATATATATATATATATATATATATATTATATATATATATATATATATATATATATATATATATATATATATATATATATATATATATATATACCTAGTTCTCAGAATAACGCGAAGATAGGTTCTCAGAAGTGACGGGTAAATGGAAAATAGCGTGAAAAAACGAGTAATTTTCCATAGGAAACAATGATAAAGGCATAGATACGTTCCACAACCTCACATAGACACACTATGCCAAAGATATAAGATAAGTAAAACATATTTTATAAGTACATAACAAAGCATAAAGACCTGTAGTTATTTATGTTAACATGCAAATAGTGTACCGTATAAATAATATACAGATTTACTGTACATTAAACAAATAAATGCACTCTATTATGCGGTGGGCAACAGGCATACACTGGCACATGCATGGTGGCCAGTGTTGCCAGATAAAGCAGATGTTTTTATTTTCAAATGTATGGTACATTTTAAGATATATATTAATTACAAGATGGTAGTACTGTGATATAAATAAAAATGTACTTCATCTTCAAGATACTTGAAAGAACTTACCAGCTTACAGGTATATTTTATATAATTTCTCTCATTCATGTATTCTGGCGATACTGATGATGGCAGTGAGTACAAGGATGCAAACGTTTTGTCGCCACCGTATCAGCTGATGCACCCTCGCACGCTATTTCCCTGACGATATTATATTGAAAATTTGTTTGTTCTTTGTTCTTAATGCTTTTTTTCAATTTTCTTCATAATATCCGATCGCATTAAGCAGTAGAAGAGGAGTAGGATGCGAGAGAACAAACCTCTATCGGCAAACGTTTTGCTACTTCCGTATCAGCTGATGCACCCTCACACGCTATTTCCCTGACAATATTATATTGAACATATGTTTGCTTTTTGTTCTTAATGCTTTTTTTTAATTTTCTTCATAATATCCGATCTCATTAAGCGGTAGAAGAGGAGTAGAATGCGGGAGAACGAACCTCAATCGGCAAACGTTTTGCTACTTCCATATCAGCTGATGCACCCTCACATGCTAATTCCCTGACGATATTATATTGAAAATATATTTGCTGTTTGTTCTTAATGCTTTTTTTCAATTTCCTTCATAATATCCGATCGCATGAAGCGGTAGAAGAGGAGTAGGATGAGGGAGAACGAACCTTTATCGGCAAACGTTTTGCTACTTCCGTATCAGCTGATGCACCCTCACACGCTATTTCCCTGACGATATTATATTGAAAATATGTTTGCTGTTTGTTCTTAATGCTTTTTTTCAATTATCTTCATAATATCCGATTGCTTTAAGCAGTAGAAGAGGAGGAGGATGGCGGAAAAGTGCCTCCGAGGCGGTCGATTGTTTACTAAAATGAAAATTTTTTGTTTTAATTCTTTTGCATGGGCGTTATTCGCGAATTTCGTATTTTTTTGCTATTATTTTTTAGGGGCGTTATTTTAATTTATTTTTACATTTACACCGTATAAGCTGTATAAACCCTCCCTGTACTGTTAAGATACCACCCTTTACTTCATAAATAACAGCATGCAAGCGTAAATTTATATGACATACTCATGTACATAGGTATTTTACAATTATTTTTACGTTTACTGTATAAACCCTCCCTGCACTGTTAAAAAACCACCCTTTACACCATAAATAACAGCATGCAACGTAAATTTATATGTACGTGATAGGTAAACTTACCTTATCTGTTATGGTTAACATTTTCCTTTGCCGCTTAAGCTCACTACAAGAAGCCTTAGAAGATGAAGGATGCTTGGGAGGCATTGCAAAGGTTAAAATATGCGAGTAAAAAAATCACAAGCAAAACGTATTAATAAGCACAACGTGAACGGCGCACACGTGAGTTAGACTGAACTAGCCTTTGTCCGAAACGCTGATAGCGGTATCGTATTTTACATGTTGCAATACTGTTAGTATTTATGTTTTTTACTATTTTTTACTGTTTTATTATTCTTAGGCTAAGAAATACGTTTTTTTTTATCAATAAAATCATGAAACTACTGGAAATATAAATATATATGCTAGCTCACGTAGCTGCGATCCCAATACATTGTACGCTATCGGACACTATTTCGCATGATGCAATACTGTGAGTTATACTGTACGTAAGTATATCTAAATTTACGTTTTTTACTATTTTTTACTGTTTTATTATTCGTAGGCTGGGAAATAAATTTTTTTTATCAATTAGATAATGAAATATGTTTTTTTCAATAAAAAATGAAAATACTGAGAATTTTTATTTTTTTACTATATTAATATTTTTGCATATACCCCCCAAAAAAAATAATTTGCCAAAAAAAAAACCGTGGTACAGTGAAAACGCGAGCCAAGAAACGCGATCCAGTGAGGGATCACTATATATATATATATATATATATATATATATATATATATATATATATATATATATATATATATATATATATATATATATATATATATATATATATATATATATATATATACAGACAGACATATATGCTATAACAATACCTTTGTAAGTAATCTTAGGGTATGTATTAACTTCTTCTTGTTTTTGCTTGTCTGACATTTTTATTACTAGGACGAAGTATTTATCAAGAAGCTAGTCTATAAAATTGTGCTCTGAACAAGTTTTCTCATCAGTTTTGGTGTTCTTAGAGTCCTAAGACAAAGACTAGTATTTTCGTGTTAATCGTATGTCCCCAAACCCCACTCATAAAATCCCAGCCTTTCGAGTAGCAGGTGAGATGTATCGAAATTGACCTCTTTGGAGTCTCTCAATTTTTTTATAATTAGTATGGAATAAAAGAGATTTTTGAAAGAAATTTGCCAGTGGAAAGGTTAATGCTGTCATTTTCCCTTATTTTCCTTTGCAGGTATGCCCACAGAAAGCCTTTCTTATGCATTGCTGTCAACTCGTCTGAAAAATATTGCAGTAAGCTGGTGTATATGCACCCCTTGAGGGATACCAATATGGTAGTTAATATTGAGAATGTTGAGAGTGGTTCCAGGATATACAGTACTATGTCTCAGTAAGTATATGAATGTATTTGAAAACTTACTAACTATATAAATATATCAAAGACTTTGCAAAGTAGCTAAATAGTATTGATCACATTCTAATCTTGAAATAAAGAAACATATAAATTGTATAAAAGCGGTCATCAAGGCAAAGTGATAACTCTCGCGACTCTGAATCGTCAGGTCGAGGGTTCACGGCCTGCCACAGTCTGAGGTTAGAAATGGCATTTACTCAGGGTAATGATCACACCTGCCAAAGCCAAAGTCCTTTGCATGAAGGCACTGTCCTTGCCCTTAGCCTAAAATGGAGTCCGTGACATAAAGCCAGTCACATAAAGAGTATACATGTAGGAGTTGCTATTGTATCAGAGTTTTCAAATATGGTTTTGGGTGCAGAGTACCTTGTCTATATTCTTTCATGCTGAAGATTGCTACTCTTTAATCCCAGTGAAGTTTAACGAAGGCCTTATTCCGAGCGATTGTAATACTTCCAGGATGTTAATCCATAGCCTTTACTTACTACATTATTTGCTTACTACATAATATTTATGTTCTGTGCCAATTAATGTGTCGGTATTAATTCCCATTTAAATTGTGATGGACACAGACAGTTTGGAGCTGGGGAATTAGGGTTGAATGCCCCTCCTAATATTACTTTTTAGGAATGAACACAGGTTTGTCACTTCTCGAATCGAGCACACTACCTACCATTGAGCCACCTTGGCCACCTGTTCTGTTCATCCAGCTAATTTACTTAAAATACGAATAGTTTTTAATAGAACCAATACTTATACATCAGTGCTAATCTAGTCTTTATCTTAAGGTAGGTCAGGTCTTATGCTGAAACTTTATATTTGCCATTATTTTACTTTAAAAGGTCAGAAGTGCCATACTGACACTTCTTATGGTCAGTCAGGTCATATAATAAAACTATTATGGCATTATTTTTCTTTAAAAAGGGTCAGAAGTGTCATACTGACACTTCTTATGGTAGGTCAGGACACATGTTGTAACTTTAATATTGGCAGTATTTTCCTTTAAAAAGGTCAGAAGTGCCATACTGGCACTTATGGTAGGTCATGCCATACGATAAAACTTTATTTTAGGCATGATTTTTCTTTAAAAGGTCAGAAGTGCCCTGCCAAGTGGTTGACCTAGCTTGGTCACACAATAACACATACTTATATGGATGTCTTAACTCTGGTACAATTTTCGTCGCTACAAGAATGGGTCCATTAGTCAAGATTTCTTGTTCGGGAGAAAATGTAAACAGTCAGGCGTCAAGCTTACTTGCGCTTCATCCTCATTCGACATTAAACAGAAATGTGTGAGTAAAATATATTTTATTTAACACAAATGAACAAAAATAGGGATGTTGTTTTGTGTTCCCTGAGCTGCCTGGCCAAACAACCCTAGTCACTAAGGCGGGTCACTGCCATACCCAGTCTTTTCTGCAGAGCTTGTGGGGAGTGTCTGTTGTTTTTGTTGTTCCCTGAGCTGCCTGGCCAAACAGCCCTTAGTCCCCAAGGCTGGCCAATGCCATACCCGGCCTTTCCCACAGAGCTTTCGGGGAGAGTAGGTTATGTTGCTGTTGTATGTTGTTGAAAGCGGTGCAGTTTTACATAATGCAAATTCATGGAGTAAAAACAGGGTAGAATATTTATGACCCCATAAAAATATAAATATATCAGTTCTGTTTACTTTTGCAGAATTGAGTTTTCTTTTATTTTCAGGCTTGGAAACGAAAATAATAAAGAAGCTAAATACATTGCGCCTAGAAGACAGTTTTTTATTGCGTCTCATCCCTACAAGAACAAATTCTTGCTATCGTCCGACCACCGAGTCACTGTTTTATCGCTTCCAGAAAACTGCTCTAAGTAAGCGGGAAAGGACAAAATTTTGTTTTCAATCTTGTAACTAAAAAAAATCTATACTTTTCATGTAATATAGAATGAATATTTAATATTTTATTCTCACTAATTATAAAGCTTTTCTTGAGATTTTTGCCTTATACCATCCATATTTATTCTTTATGCAAAATATCCTCATGAAATGTTATTGGTTTCCATTTTATATGTCACTATTAATCCCCGTTTAAATTGGGGTGAACACAGATGGGTTGGAGCTGGAAATTAAGGCGACTGCCCTTCCTAATGCCCAGAGGTGGACTCAGACATGAGTTTGTCATTTATAGACTTGAGCGCTCTAACCACTGCGCTGTTAACCTTATTCTTTTGTCTTGAGATATTTATCTCATAATTTATTTTCCTGGGATTTATGGCTTAGTAACAACAGTAATGCAGTGGTCAGAGGATCTGACTTGGTAATTGACAAGCCCGTGTTTGAGCCCACTGTGGGACATAGGAAGGGCATTCAACCTTAATTCACCAGTTCCAACCTATCTGTGTCCACCCCCATTCAAATAGAGATTCATAGAGACACAAAATGTAAAAAAAAAAAAAATTTATTTTCCAGAGAGTTTTGCCTCTAGTAATATGTTCTTATTTTTAAGAACATCAAATTGTGTGTTTAATGTAATCACTTTGTATCAAAATTTATTTTTTTAAATCTAACCATAGTGATGCTGAAGTGGTTGATCAACTTTTGCAAACAGCCAAACATGCGCTGTATCTGCTGCATCATTCGTCAGTCACCCACGATTATGCATACATCCGTAGCAGTACGTGGAAATTGGCTCAATCCGTGCAAGACTTGTATCAGGGTTTTGAAAATGTTGACAAAGCAAAGAGATGTGAGGTTAGTTTTGAAGACATTGGAATTTTGTAAAAGTATACACACTCAGCTCTTGGGACAATGCGAGGATAGGTTCTCAGAAGTTACCTGTAATGTAAAATTCGCGTAATGTAAGCAGTCATTTACCATAAGAACAATGATAATAGGCATATATACATTCCACAACCGTACATCAACAACATATTTTATAAGTACATAACAAAGCATAAAGACCTGTAGTTATTTATATTAACGTGCAAATAGTGTAGAGTATAAAAGATATACAGATTTACAAATAAATACCGTACAGCAAAAAAAAAATAACGAACCCTTATCTGCAAATGTAAACAAAGATGACGTTAGCAGTAGGAGAAGGAGGAGAAGACTTATGCGGTAGGAGAGGGAGGAGAAGAGGAGGAGGAAGGGGGAGAGCAAACTACTGGTTGTTGTTGGGTTTAATTATGGTTGAAGAGTGACTGGAGCACATGGCAGCATGGTGGGAAACTGCCTTAGAGGCCGGCTCTTAGTTACTAAACTATTTTTTTCGCTTTTTCTTGTGCTCGTACGCATAGCTTGCACATTTCATAATTTTTACTATTGATTTTTTGAGGCGTTATTCCAGTTTCGCGAATTATAGCAATGCGGAAAAAGCAAATTGAGTGTATAGACACTCCCCAAGTTACTAATAAGTTAGGTTCCAGAAGTCCGTTCATAAGTAGAATTGTTCGTAAGTTGTGTTTTGGTTGAAAAAAAGTATTGTACAGTACATTCATATGCAGTACTGTGTAGTACTTAGGCTAAAGACACTTAAATACTACACAGAACATAAAGACAGTAATACTCAGGAGCTTGATTCGTCAGGTCAAGGGTTCACGGCCCTCCACTGTCTGAGGTCAGAAAGGGCATTCACTCAGGGTAATGAGCACTCTTGCCAAAACCAAAGTCCTTTGTAAGAAGACACCATCGTAGCCCTTAGGAAAATAGAGAGTTTGTGAAGTATAACCGATCACATATATTGGTATCTTTTCTGAGATATATTATATTGTGTTATATGTTAATATTGATTATAGTTTTGCTTAGTAAATTGGCAGAGGTAACAGATCCAAGTCAGTGCCAATCCAGTATTAAGTATAGATATTTATTTATGATTATTGTCAATCATATATTTGTATTTATAGATTAATTTATGGCAGAAAGAGGAGCCAAGACTTCTCCAGGAGAAGGTTCATATATCTTCATCAGAAGAGGAAGAGCTGGTAAGTATTTAATTCTCAGTTCATGGTGTGATCATTTGATTAACTAAGCAGTGCCTGAAGCTTTTCTTCTAAAGTTGATCTCTAGACGTGAGGATCTTGTAAAGATGAGAAAACCCCAGGACATCATGTAAAGTTTAGGAACCCCATGAATTGTTAGGTCAAGTTAGGTTAGATGAGTTGACTTGCATTCTAAGTATGAAGAATTCTAGAGCACCTTATCTTCTTTACAAGAACCTATTATGATATAATCTTTCTTATTTTTAGATGCAAAATTTTTTGGACCCACTACTCGCTGCCTGGACCATGGTCGTAGCGCGATCGGGACCTTCAACCAAAGAATGGCAAGGGAGAATCCGGGCCGTGAGAGAAATGTTGGAAAATCTCATATCCGTTCTAATACATACAACAGTTGACGATGACCGCGTCGTACACGAGGCCCAGATGGTAGAAATGCTTCGTATATTTCATCGTTTTGTTTCGGTGAGGACGAAAATTTGCTGACCTTTTATTCCATTACCATATATAAAATATTATTTTTCAGTGTGTCAGTGTGGTGCCGTATTGCCTCACAGCAAAAGATTTTTGCCCACTTGCCCTGTGGATGACCCAAGCAGGGTAATTGTGGGGGAATTTTGGCAGCCTTTTATTGCTAAAGGGCTAAAAGGAGTGATCTAGGTATATTTGCTTTTGTTGAATATGTTTGCTATGACTTAGCTACCCCCCCTTACTAGGGGAATACAGTTATTGTATCAGTCCTCTATTTCTGTCTTGTCCTTAACCTTCTACTTTTTCTTCATCTTAATGTTTTCTTCATGCCCAGGCCTGAAGAGGGATATTTTCTTGCGTTTCCCAGTGTAACTCATTAATAGAGAATAACGTATATTTTTACAGTTGCAGTGCAAGTAATTATGTTATTTGTCCTTTTCAGGCATCCGGGATCAGTTCAAAACCCTATATTGTCAAAACTATCATAGTATTAACTCATAATGTCATTCATATACTACTAAAATGTGAGAAACATAATAAGGAGAAAAATAAGATAGATACAATCCTCATCTTGGTCCAGACTTTGATACATGTGGAGCGAGTGCTTGGTTCTTTATTCGCATATCAGCCTGTATCCGAGTCAGATCATGGACTTCCACATGAGGCAGTAATGGAAGCTCCAAGCTGTTCTGTTACAGATACAAGAATGCTATCCGCCCTGTCCAATCTCCGTTCCTATAACCCCGTCACAGATAAGAAACTAAAGGCATTGTGGATTTGCTTATACAAAAATGCCAGGGAACTTTACATAAAATTACAGAACGACAGATTTGATCAAACGAATTACCAAAAGTGCTTAACTGTGATATATCTTCTTCAGAGAAGGTTACAGAAGTTAGATTTTCATGTTTATATTTGTAAACACAAAGTGGAACGAGGTAATGACTTGTACATAAAAGGAAAGGTCTATAATGCAATTGAAATGTGGAAATTGGAGGCAGTGAATGCTTCTATATACTTTAAGCATAGGAAATTTGCTTCGAAGCGTCTTCATTCTGTTTTGTACGCATACTTATCATTGAGCGATTTCAGCGGGCTTTCAAGTTTTGTAGCGTGGCTTTATAACAAAGTTTTAGATATAATTACCGAATACCAAAGTGGATCTAGGCAGTCCCATAGAGTACCTGAATTGGAGGTGGGCAAAGGCTTAGATATAATTACCAAATACCAAAGTGGATCTAGTCATTCAACCAATAACGTACCTGAATTGGAGGTGATGAATGTTGCTTTACAACAAGCAGTAGAGAATTCTTTGTATTTTTTGAATGGAGAGAGTGATATTAAAAGAAATAAACAGACCAAAGACCTGAAATGTGACCTTGTTTCGAATACTACGACAGTGAATAAAGCTGATGACAAAATCGCAAGTCAAGATCCGGAAGCATCTCAACGTAAGTTTGCTCTTCGTTTTATTTCTTCAGTACTGCAAGTCATCGGTAGTTTAGGACTCTTCATGGCCAGAGCATTCATAGGAATGAATATTGATCTTCCTCTTCCGCATAAACCTCATTTATTTCAGCCTTTGGAGCAAGGACTCGATTCTCGTGAAAGAGGTAAGTTTATTTAATCTCTAGATCTTGATTAATATTTTTAGGAGCTAATTTTGCATAAGATATGATATCCTCCCTCACCACATCCACAAACCTCCTCTTTGGCCTACCTCTCCCCACTCCTTTTTTTTGGCAGCTCCCTCCTCAGCATCCCTCTCCCAACATACTCCTCATCCCTCCTCAGCACATGCCCAAACCATCTTAGTTTCGCCTCTTGAAGAGTCTTTGCTCTCTTCATGTGTAGCCACCCTACTCGTTCAGTGAAATAGGGTGAAGAAAAAGAGTTGGAACATTTCCATATACGGTATTTCATAAAATTAATAGAATGTTTATGGTTTATACATACATACATATACCTTGGCATAAAATTAATAGAATGTTTATGGTTTATATGCCACTATTAATCCACATTGAATGAGGGTGGACACAGACAGGTCAGAACTATGGAGACAAAGCCCGATACCCTTTATACTGCTCCACAGTGGGCTCATACGTAGTTATGTTATTTCCAGAAATGAGCCCCATAAATTATAAGAATAATGGGCTTATAAATGGGTTTTAATTAATGGATTTTACCTATAAACATGTACTTTTGATATAACCATTAGGAGTGTAATTAACGAGAATATCTTATCTATTTTCAGAGAGAGTTTTAACACGCTCAGCTGCCTTCAAGAAAGCCTGTCTAGAGGGTTGTTGGACGCCTCAAATGGCTGTGCAAGCTCTTTCGTTTGCAGGGTATTGGAGCGACTTGGCTGTATTTGCAATGGAGATGGGCAACGTTAAATTAGCTCTAATTAGCAGCATTGCAGCTGTTGGTGCTGTGCCGCAAAGGTGCAAAGATTAAACAGGAGTTGCGGACTTCTGAATTAATTTGTTGTAATGCATTGTTATAATGCAGTGGTTAGATGACTGTAATCAAAAAGGGACAAACCTCTGTTTGAGCCCCACTGTGGGATGTTAGGAAGTGCATCCAGCCTTAATTTCCCAGCTCCAACCTGTTTGTCCAACCTTTGTTAAATCTCACAGGGGACATTAGGAAGGACATCCAACCTTGATCCCGTTGTAGCTCTTACCTGTCTGTGTGCACCCCCATCAGACGCAGGATTAATTGTGACACAGAAGAGTAAAACGGCAAAACGTGTTATTTGGACAGGAAAAAATTTCCACATTTACATTGTCTTGTTTTAACATACTAAACCCTACAGTTTCATCTTTGATTTCCACGTTTACATTGTGTTGTTTTAACATACTAAACACTACAGTCTCATCTTTGATTTGACCTTGAGGATGGTTGTTGCATGAACTACAAGTTGATTATAATTAATTACTGATACATCTTTCTCACCTTGTGCATAGAAGCTGTCCACATTTACCCTTTACTTGATGTTTTCTTTTGTGTTGACTATCAACCTCTTTTTATACCACGTGGCATAAAAAGGTAAATATTTAATCTAGTTACGTAACTGTGGTTTCATAAACATTCATGTTTCAGGGTTTAAGAGGAATGGTCATAGATTTGTTATCTAAGTATATAATGACAGATTCGTATATGTTTCAGGGTTTCAAAGGAATGGTCATAAATATGTTCTCTAATTATATAACTTTAGTTTCATAGACGTTTCCTGTTTCAGGGTTCCAAACAGATGGTCGTTTCAACCAGCAACTCTATTAAAGAAAGCAATATATAGTACGTGGACTACAAGACAACTCGACTCCGTGACTTTTCATTCTATTCAAGAACTCCTAAAAGTGGCTTCATTGATGCTCTTGGAGATTATACCTGAAATCTTGCAGGAATGTTTGCAAAACATTAAAGAAATATTTCAGGGCTTGAAATTCATCATACCCATTGATGTTTACCTCCCAGCTCCTCCTGTCTTTTGTCCCCAGTTTGCATCCTTGGACAGTGAAAAAGTAAATGAATTAGAGAGGTAAGTTGTTTGTGATTTTTCTGTATATATCCAGTATCTTTATTAAATTTAGTGTTATTTTACCTTCTTTTCTCGTGGCTGCTGTGGCCAGGTTGTTAATGCGTGTGACTATGATTAGTCAGGTCATCGGCTCAAGACCTGCCATGATAATGGTCACACTTGCCAGATCCAAAATTCTCCGAAAAAAGGCACTGTCTTAGCCCTTAATAGAAAAGGGAGTCCATAATGTAAAACCGGTGGGGCTGCTTTAGCTCATTGGTAGAAAACGGGAATTTGGAAGTGACACACCCAACTAACACGGACTTGATCCTGCCGCGGGTACATCAGGAATGGTATCCAGCCTAATTTCCCTTTGTAGGGCCAACCTGTCACTGTCTGTTCTTAATCAAATAAAGACTAATTTGATGCATAAGAAATGGTAAAGAGGGAAGAATTTTTTTTTTTTTTTCCTTGTCTACAGAGCGGATGAATCCGTATCTAGAGAGCAGTTGGGAACGTGGGTGCGGTTATTTACTGTAGTGGTTAACGCTGCAGGACTTTCTCGTCATGTGCTCTCCCAGTATTGTGAAGAGTATGGACAACATTCTGATGAGGTATGAATATTTTATCTCGCTTAGAGTATGTGTGTGTGTTGTTTTTAATTATGAGTGTGTAGACATTCAGATAGGCTGAGCGTACATATACATACTTACATATGCCTCATTCTCCCTTGTAAGGGGGGTACTGACCCAAGATACGTGCATTCACCATGATCTACACATGCCTCAACCACTCTTCTCAGCTCCTTGAGGATAAATGGTTGCCACGTCTCCCCCTTTCTCCCCTGCTTGGGTGGAAGGGAGAGGGGTTAAGAATACTTCCTCTGTGTTCCCCTGCGTGTCGTAAAAGTTGACTAAGTGGGGTGGAGTGGGGGGACTGGGAATCCCCTCCTCTGTATTTCTACTTCCGAGTAGCCAAGTCGAGCGTACTTTTCTTAAACTGCTTCGTGTATTTTTGCGAATATTAATATCCATGATTATAGTCATTTATCCTGTGGGTGACCCAAGCAATGTTGTGGGGGAGTGATTGTGGCAACCTTTTATCCTCAAGGGGTTCAGAAGAGTGATTGAGGTATATTAACTCTGGCCAATGAATGTGTGCTTTGACTCAACCAACACCCTTACAGGGAGGAGTCCAGCCTCCGTATATGTATATAATTATGTATGTGTGTATTGATATTTATCTTCATTCCACCATGATACAAACACAAAGACTGTGAAGTAAGTAAGTGACGAGATCAATGGTAGAGAATTTCAGGAAGACCTAAATAGTCTGCATGAGTGGTCAGATAAGTGGCTACTGAAATTCAAGACTTCAGAATATAAGATAAATGAGATTGGGTACCAGTGTGAGAAGGCCCAAGCTTGGATACTCAATAGCAGAGGCAGAACTTCAAGAAACAAAGAATGAGAAAGATCTAGGAGTAAGCATTTTGTCATATATGTCTCCGGAAATGCACATCAGTGGTATAATGAGGGCAGCATATGCTTACCTAGCAAATGTAAGGGTAACCTTCAGACACATGAACAAGGAAATTCAGAAATATTTATGTAATCTATGTTAAGCCAAGGCTTGAATATGCAGCCCCCTTATGGATTCCAAACTTGAAAAAGCACATATGTAAGCTGAAAAATGTTCATGTCACAAAACTGGTGCCAGAAATATGCAAGCTCAATTATGAGGAGATGCTGAGGGAATTAGACTTACCATCACTCAAAGCTAGAAGAATGAGAGGGAATATGTTGACAGTTTTTAAATTCCTTCATGGTTATGACAGAGTGGATAGGGATTGATATTTTGATATGCCTGGTTCTAGAACTAGAGGTCATAGTTTGAAGCTTCTTAAGAAAACTTCTTTGCAAGATGTAAGGAAGTACTTTCTTAGTGTAAGAGTAGTTGATGATTGGAATTTGCTAAGCGAAGAGGTAATTAATGGTAACTCAATCCATAGTTTTAAGGACAAGTATAATAAGCTTCACTGAGTACAAATATGGAACAACCAGTAGACAGGGAATTACAAGCATTGGGTTTTTTCCCGCAAGTACAATTAGGTAATCAAAACATCAAACTCTATTAGTAAATGTATATTTATGTGCCCTTCTTGGGTCATCCACAGTGTAAATGGCAAAGGTTCTTCTGCCATGAGGCCCAACACAAACACAACAACAAGTTTATAGTTATAATTTTCCATTGGCAGCTGGATGTTGGTCAGTACTACCAAGAACTGAAATCACTTTTTGAATCTCTTCCATCCAAACATAAATATTCACCCACTGGCCCAGAATGGTCAAAAGTCTCCCGTTTGTGGCGTGAGCTGCTGACACACTTGTGGATATTTCACTCTCGAGATAAGTTGTGCTTAAGTCTTCGAAAGATTTCAAGGTTGTCTTCGTTTCATATCAAGGTATATGAAGTTTTCTTCTTGTTCATTTATGATTGTCTAAAGTTTGGTATACATATTGGTCTAGGAATAGTAAAGTGATGAAGTAGTAGCAATATTATTGAAGAATGACTGGTTTTACATCATGGACTCCCTTTTCTACTAAGGGTAGGCCGGTTCCTTCTTGCAAAGGACTTTGGTTTTTGCAAATGTGACCGTAACCCTGAGTAAATGCCCTTTCTAACCTCAGACCCTCGCCCTGACGAATCAAAGTCGCAGAAGCTACAATTCCGCGGTGACCACTTATTTAAGATTATCTTTAGTAAATACGTAACTTACATCTTGTCTCTTTCAGAAGGAGAAAGAACAAACCAGTCTCTACGAAGAAATATTAACGTGGGCCCTTGAATTGAATGAAGCAACAAGCATCGCTCATTGGAGAGATGAAATAACATGTATTGGTCATTGGAAAGATGAGATAATCAGTTTAGGAATAGTCGCAGCAAGCAATGCTTCTCTGTCCATAGAAACTGTGGAGCGTTTTGGAAGACTCATCCCAGATGCATCCTCATTGCCATCGTTATTAAAAGATAAAACAGCGAGGTTGCTTGATAGCTGGAAGAACACAAATCTGATTGCAGAAGTGCCTAAGACAATATTGGTGGAGATTGAGGTCATTGGAGAGAAAAGAGTAAATATGTATGAATTGTATAAAAAAGTGTGTGATGCTGTACGTAGTGAAGATGAATTGAAAAATGGAATTAACGAGAATGATGATTTATTATGTCGTGAGGAGCTTTTGCCATATACGCATTGCTTTAAAACGGTGACAGAATTTCATAAGATGGTGTCGCTCTTCGCCAGCATGACATTCGGTAAGGACGTCGAATCGTTTCCACAATATCTCATTCATATTCCTCTTTTGCAACAGTTTAGCCAAGCTGTTAGGAAGCAGGAATTTAAAGGACTGGTTTTGAAAAATCAGATTTGGGATTGTAGCGGTACTGAAAAAGGCATAAGTAAACCTTTTTATATTGCTGATGATTCTAAACACGTCAAACTTCAAGGAAACTCCAAAGAAGATTGTGTAGAAAAGAAAGGATTATTCAGAAGTTTATCTTTTTCAAAAATATGGCAGTCGAACACCAAAGTTAAGCTTTGTATTGAACAGCCTTGGAAGAGAGATTTTAGAAGTCCAGGAAAGAGATTAAGGAAGAATTGTTGTAAAGTTCAGGCCCCATCTGCTTCATCAAGGAAGAGCAAGAAATCATCTAAAAGGGGTTATCAGATATCCGAAAGGTCCACTAATTCTAGTCAAGTTCAGAACTCATCTGTGTCATCAAGGAAGCGCAAGAAATCATCCAAAAAGAGTGAGCGAATGTTTCGAAGGTCTTCTAATTCTCAAGGCACCAAAAAATATTCTGATAGAGACTATGAATTAAGCTTCACGAAGATGAAGATTAACGAAAGAGCTTCAGCTCATCTCTCTCATCAAGAATACCCTCTAAAGGAACTTATTAATCTTTCTAGAGTTTGGAATGCAAACTATGATGAATATCGTCTTGATATTTACCTAATTCTCTGGCTGCTCCAAAGCGAAAGAGGCATTTTATCATGTCCCTTGAAAAGTACAACCAATAAAGAAGTTACAACAGATATTCTTTTAGTCCCTGAGGACATCATTGGAGCTTTGAAATGGAATCTTTATAAAAGAAAACTTTTTGGAAAAGATCCTAGTAATAATAGAGACTTTAGTGTACAGAAGGATATAGCGGTAGATACTTCAGTAAGTGCTCCTTTAGAAACTTCAGCTTTTGTTCTTTCAGATATAATTGTTAATAAGAAATTGGGGAAGTTGAAACTGATGAAGAAGCGGTCGAGTAAAGCAAAGGCAAAGGCTTATCTTCGGCCAGGCTCAGAGACTCGTAAAGAGGATTTAACTTGTGACAGAAGTCTAATACCTGAGGAAAATAATTATGCTAAGAGAAAAGAAATTGCTAGTGCTGCCAATGAGGATTCGAACCTCCATTCTGAAGTAACACATAATGCTACAAAACCGAAAGTTGTTGAGCATACTTCTAACAATCTCGAAAACAACAAATTGGGTGATACAAATGACTTTGATCCCATTTCTCATGGGAAACATGTAGAAGAAGACGTCTCTGAGGCACGTGCCACTCACAGGCCAAAATGTGATAATAATGCAGCTATGTTACCACTACTTCCTACATCAGAAACACCATTAGTTCAAAAAGATAATGTCAAACAGCATTTGATACAAGAAAAAAATCCTCAGAATATTCAAAGTCAAGGAATATTGACAGATTCTGGTGTTTCAACATTAGCTAAGGGTAATGTCACTCAATACTTGTCTCAAGAGGGGAATCCCCAAGTGCTTCAAGGTGTTAGTATATTATCAGATTCTGGTCCAAAACTAGAGGAAAATCCCCATGTACTTCAGAGCACTAAAATATTTACAAACACTGATTCTGAGTGCGCAGTAAATAAAGATCTCTTGAACTTGTGTAAGCTGCAACAGGACGGCCTTCGTGCTGTGGTTGACGCTGTTCAGGTACTGCAGCAAACATATTCTGGTAAGCATGAGGAAGCAGAGCAAACATTATTTGATAAGAATCAGAAAGCACAGCAAACATTCTCAGATAAGAATCAGAAAGCACAGCAAACATTCCCCGATAAGAATCAGAAAGCACAGCAAACATTCCCTGATAAGAGTCAGAAAGCACAGCAAACATTCCCTGTTAAGTGTCAGAAAGCGCAGCTAACATTCCCTGATGAAAATCGGAGAGCAAATATTAATGATAATCAGAAAGCAAAAATTAATTATTGTCATCAAGTTGAAATTGAAACTTTAGAAACAAGAAAAAATTCTTCAAAGAAAGTCGAATATATTGAGAGAAAATTAGCCAGGAACTACAAGCAAGTTCCTTTTAAATTTGAAGGAGATGATGAATGTGTTTCTAGCTCAGAAAATTCTCTGAAGTGTGCAGTGCAAGCATCTGAAGCTGTAAATTTGTGGAAACCATTTAAACTGAATGCCAACCTGAAAAGCAAACCTCCAAAGCTTGTGCTTGAAGTGACTGATAAAATAAATCATGAAAGTCGTCCAGGTCAGGATGGGCCTTTGTCTGCAATAAAGAAGAAGAGTCTTACTCCTGTTGAAACACCCTCTGAAGCTATAGAACCAGGCCTCTATATGGGTCACAAAGTAACTAATTCACCCAAAGAAGAAATAGAAGACGGCAAAAAGTTAAGTATTTCAGATTTACAACTTGACGAAGAGGACTGGCGTAATCCTCACATTTCATATGAAGACGACTTGCCTCACATGCACAACGCTTATCCTGATGACACCTTAGACGATATCACATTGCCACAGTCACTTCACGTTTCAGATTTGGATGAAGAGGAGAGTATGCTGAACTCATCAAATCAGAATCTAATTGCTAAAAAACTACTGAAGAACTCGAAGGAAAGAGCGGCTCAACCTGATATTGAAATAGGTAGAAATATGACCCTTACCCCAGGTCAAACTCAGGGCAGACATTCTCTGCCAAAGCAGTACAGGTGGGACAAAGATTTGAATCTAAAATTGTTAGCTCTTACAACCAAACCATCAACGAAAGTTATCATCAAGGAACGAGTTTCTAAACCTAAAACAATAGAGAAGGAATTAGTCAAAGGTATTCCTATGAAGTTGTTATCACTCTCAAAAACACAAGTACATCATTCACAGATCAAGGTTGAAGAGCAGAAACCATTAATTTTGAAGAAACTTCCTCATCATATATTACAATCTTCATCAACGTATAAGAATAGTATTGCTTTTCCATCCTTGGTAAATTCAAGCTTAAGAAATGAAGAGAAAGATATGCAAGGGAAATATTCGTCAAAATTTTCTTGTTTACCGTCATTTCAAAATATTCGTACGTTGAAATTACCGACTTCCGTACAAAAACCTCAGACAGATTCAGTTAATGAAAGAGAGCTGAAATTCATGCACCCTGCTGAAATTTTTTCATATTATAACAGACAGCTAAAAATGAAAAAAGGAAATAAATATAAAACGCTTAAGCTTTCATCATTGGAAAGGGAAAAGGCGATGATATATCACACAGATAAACCAAGCACAGACGATGCTTTGAAAAATGTTAGAAGTAATGCAAATGAAGAGAAAAGAAAAAACATCAAAGATTCTGCATTCAGTACAAATCCATTAATCACTGGAAATATGGATATTCTCAGACCTACTTCTGCCTCTGATACAAACATTGATAAAAGAGCCTTTGAGGAAGTTAGAAATTATTCAGAGCAACAGGCAGCTAATGTATACAATAGTGTTTTAGATAGAAAACCATGTATAGAAGTAAAAGAGAATTCAAAACTATTTGCAATAGAGACGGATAAGACAATCAAACATCGAGCACATCATACCCTTTATAGTAAAGGCACCCAGACCATAAATAGACAACAAAGTTTTGTCAGGGAAAATGCGGCTGAGGCTTTTGTTGCCATATGTACTAAAGACGATATTGGCCGTTTGGAGAGTAGTTCAAGACCTCAGACAGCGGAAAGAAGCGATACATATATCAACAGCTTCAATAAGAATTGTAAAAATTTACTTACAAAAGCTGTTGAAACATTTATCCCATCCAAAGAATCCTGGACGCAAGCTTCCACAGTGCTTCCACTTCAGAACAGAGCTGATGTCCAGGTATGTTATTGTTTTAATGTAGTAGTAAATACGATTTTGTATAGGTAACGAGAGCCAAAGGAATTTCTCGCACCTGCTAACACAGGTATGTTATTAATTTAATGTGGTAGTAAGTTAGATTATGTATGAATTACATGGACCAAAGGGATTTAAACTGGGATGGATGGGTGTCTGGGAAGTATATTATTGTTTTAATGTGGTTGAAATTATGTACTTATCGCTACAGATGGGGGAGACAGAATTCCAGACTTGTATTCCTATGTTCCCTAAATGTTAAAAGTCTCTAATGAAATGTAGAGACAAGGGACAATTATACCTCAGAGCACAACTATATACCTACCATATAGCTGGGTCCCAAACCCCCTCTTCACTCATGTGGTCCCAGTAATCTCTTGGCAATGGCTGTATAATCAGGTAGACCTAAAGAAATCAGTGACACCACAGTTAATTGACTAGTTTAATCAGTACTGATAAGGTAGTGGAAGCTAATCCAACCCTGGGCCAGGATCTAACCTACCGTACTAATTAATATTAGTTGTGATATATAAAGCAACAGGCAATGTGTCAATAGAGGATATGACTTATCAGTTTATCGACTCCATTACATTTTTGTTAAGTTTAGGCATGAATGGGTGTTTATGTTGTTTACTAATTATTTTTTTTGTACCTTACAGACACAGACATTACCACAAGCCACAGTGGATGCAACTATATCTACTGAGATTAATAATGCCATATCAGTACCTCTCAGTCTTCAACATGTGTCTCTCTCAATTGCTGATGAAACCTTTGACCCTCAACCTCAGCCCTTAGTGCACAGTATTACAGAAGCATTGCTAACACAAGTCGTTGATATTCCCAAGCATATTGTTGAGAAACGACTTGCAACTATCAGTGATGAGTTGAATAATACCGTTTCCCTTTCTCCTTTCAAAGAAGAAGACATACACACTCAACCGGCTTTTGAAGCAAGTGCTGAGCTAGTTATGGAGAGTGAAGGCAGAATTTCTGATATTGCCAAGGAAGACAGACACGCTTTTGAAATTAAAAAACTGAACTCAGTTTTAGCAACAGAACATGAAATATTGAATAAGAATTATTTAGATTCTTCTGTAATTGATGGCACTAAAGGTTTGTATGAGGAACCAGATAATAAAAGCATGGAAAGCCAGTCGGTCATAGCCAAAATTGAAACACATGTCTTTGATATAGAGAGACAAGAACTACCTTCAGTATCAAATCATAAGAATTTAGATAATAACTGTGTTGGCTCTTCAGTTTTCAACGGATCAGAACATTCATATGAAAAAGTAAAAAAGAGGAATCAGAAAATTGTTACTCAGGAAGACAGTTCTGGTATTTCAGATATTAATAACAAGGATTTAGAGACGTTCAATGACCTACAGAGAGACGAAGTGTGTTTAACTTTAAACGATTTAATCCAGGGCTTTTCCAGTGGCAATCTGACGTTTGAGGACGTGTGTCGACTCAGTTCAAACATCGAAGTTGAAAATCTTGCAAGCAAGGATGGAGAACCCCAAGACAAAAGTGTGGTGGATATTAATGATCTTGAAGAGATAGAAAATGAAATGTCAGAAGCAGCTCTGGGTCTTCAGTCGTCCCGGGAAATGCTTTCAAAACTAGATGTTTACTTTGAAGAGCTTTCAAGCACATCTATACAAAAAAGTATCAAACAAAATAAAGGCAAAAGTTTTTCCTCCCGGAGAAATTCATTATCACTGAAGAAGATGAAGTATGAATGGCAGAGAGTACAGTCGCTCTATCAAAAAACTGGAAACTCTGAGGGTCTTTTGAATTTTTTAGATAGTTTAGGTCCAGATGATATCAATTTTGAAATTATAGAGGGTGTGATGGATTGCGTAGCAAGAGAAAATAAAGATAAAACTCATATTCAACCTTGCAACTCGTGTCCTAACTCGCATATTCCTGCTTTCAATTCATGTCCTACCTCTCACAGTCCTGCTTTCGCCTCACATCCAAACTCTCATATTGCTGCTCTCAACTCACGCCCAAACTCACATATTTCTGCTCTCGACTCACGTCCTAGCCCACTCAGTCTTGCTTGCAACTTACATCCTAACTCGCGTATTCCTGCTCTCGACTCTTGTCCTAATCCGCTTTCTGTCCAAAGTAGTCATCGTAACAAAGTGAAAGAATATGTATATAGTGAAGAGAAGAATGAGAGTGTTATCAAAGATTCAACCTATATACTTAAGGAGCTCGAAGACACTTTACAAGAATTGCCTCAAGATATAGAAATGAGTTCACCTGATCTCCATCTTGATTTGATTGGATTAAGGTAGGTGATAATATCATTAAGTTCTTTCATATTTTTGAAAGAGTCTTTGAGAGATCTAAGCCTCTGTATATTTTACTTTCGGTAGTGGACCGCAGCAGCACGGTGGTTAGAAACTGGACTTTGGAAGTGAGTAATCCAGTTTTGAGCCCATTGCAGGGTGCTAGGAAAGGTTTCCAGCCTTAATTCCCTTGCTCCAACTTGTCTGTGTTCACCCCCATAAAGGGGACTAATAGTGACACATGCAATGACAAAAAATAATTTTTCTCTTGGAATTACAATTTTTTTTTTTATATCCACAGATCAGTCAGCACCAGTACTCTGCATGCTTCAACTCACAGTCTGTCTCAACTCAGCCAAGGAGAGATGGAGACGGATGAAGAGAAAAAACAAAGGAAGAGAGAAGTAAAACAATGGATGAAGGAACAGAGAAGAAAAAGGATCATGAAAACGTCAAGCAACCAAAGTTTGACTCCAAACTTGCTAACTGCCAAGGAGAAAAATAATTCTCAGGTACAAAATAATTAGCTAGTTTATCTATCTAGATACAAGAGCCATATAATCCTCCCTTACAAAGGGGTTGTCTAACTCAAAGCAAAAAATTTGATGCCGTCTGTGAGGAATATACAAAGGATGGGATTTCCAATCCCCTTCTTCCACCCCATGAGGAATATACAAAGGAGGGGATTTCCAATCCCCTTCTTCCACCCCATGTAGTCGACTTTTATGACATGCAGGATTGCACGGAGGAGGTATATTTGTACCCTCTTTGGAGGGAATAGATTTATACAGTTTGCAGTAATTGAAAGTCGTAGATACTTGCTATATCGTAGTTTTTACAGTATTGAATGTAAGATGTATTGCTTATGAATAGTTATATTAAAAAATTAATCTATAAAAAATAGTGTTTTGAGAACTTTAGAATGTGACATATCACTTCTTCCATAGCTGTCACCTTAGAGAAATGCTAATGCAGACTCCCTTTGCAACTTCCACAGTTTTGGTATATCTAAAAGTTATTGGTGTTGAATGAAAGCCAAAGGCAAGGGACAGAGATAAGCCTACTATTTAGCCTTGACACAAGCCTTCTCTCTAATCACGTAGACCCAGTACTATCCTGGTGATTGCTGATTGATCAGATAGACCTATTGGAAATCACTAACTCCCCAGTTGCTTCCCCTATTTAATCAGTAACGGCATAAAACTGCTAAAGTTAATCCACTCCGGGACAGATGCGTTCAATTATTTTTATATTCTTTCTTTGAATTTTGCAGCCAAGTGTAACTGGGAAGCAGATACGTGATTGGCTCCAAGAGAGACAAGAAAAGAGAAGACAGCTCAATTATACATTGCAGAGAAAGCTGGAAAATGATGCTAGCAAGATTTGTCAAGATTTTGATGAGGAATTGTCGTCTCACAGATCCTTGCTTCATACTGAACATCCATCACTATCATTGAAACCTTTTCGGTTATCTTCTATGAAATCTTGTAAAAGAAGTCCCACTCTTAGTCGGAAGCAGCATGCGTCTGTAAAGGAAGGAACCATAAGGCAACCTAATATGCCTAATAATAAATCTAGATATTCTGGGACCTTTCAGCCAGAATTGAGGTCAGGTATGAACAGGTTTATTAATGATAAAGAAGTAACATCAAGAACAGATGATTTAGATTCAATCACCTTGTCTGTTTCTTCAACACCAAGATCAGACCAGAGAGAGAAAACATACCAAATGAAGGAAACCCTAAAGGATGATTTATCTTCCGAAGTAAACAGTCTTCTCGAGGTTTTAAAGTCATCTAGAAATGCTAAGCATGACGTTCCAGGCATGTCTTCTAAAAACAATGATTCCAGTGAGTCTTCGTCACAGCCAAAACCAAAGCATGTCCTTAATCGACTTGTGCAACAGTATGCACTGCCAAGTAATAGATACGTACAGCTTAGAGATAAAACTTCGAATAGTCAATTAGAGAAGATTTCTGAGGTAGATTCTAATACGTCCTTGTCGTCGTGTCTTGAAAACAACAGTGAGCATGAGAACCTAATAGAAGCAAGATCTTCAACTGACAGCAACTCTGATTGTTCATGGAATGTTCCCGTAGCTGTACAGAAATTATTATACCATCAGTAAAGTTTATTCTTAATGTCGTGGTATATTCTTTTGTGAATTTTTATTGTTGATTGTCATTTTTTAAAACAACATGATGAAGACAACGATGATGATGAAAATGGTTACAACAACAATGATGAAAACCATGACAATGATGAAGACAACAGTGATGACGAAGACGACAACGACAACGAAGATTATGAAGATGACGACAACAACTTAAAGATGATGATGACGCCGGTGAAGACAAATGTAATAAAGATGCCAATACTGTATAGTTAGCGACAGTTCAGGCATTGTAACTGATTCGCAGAAAAGGAAAATTGTTCAGCACACTATGCTCACAGAAATTATGAGTTCAGAATATGAGTAATGAAAATCTTATTGAAGTATTCCTCATTTATTTTGGCCGTAGTACGTACTGACACTCCGCAACTTACGAGCGAGGTAGACTTCGGAAGTCCGTTCGTAAGTAGAATTGTTTGTTAGTTGTGTTTAGGTAAAAAATGTACTGTACAGTACATACATATGCAGAACTATACAGCACTTAGGCTATATATTCCTAACTATTACATAAAATATATAGTATATAGTATTAATGTGATAATAATGTTATAATACAGTACAGTACATTAATACCTGGGTAGATAATGGGTAGGTTTTTGTTCGTATCTACAAAAGTTTGTAGCTCGGTTGTTCATAAGTAAACGTCTGTACTCATAATTATTTGCTTGCAATTGTTCTTATCCAAGCTACATATTTAATGTGCAAAATCAAACCTCATAATAATAAGTATCATTAAAAAAAGGAAGCATATATACATTGCTCGGTCTGGCTCATCTCTTTCTGACTCGCGAACTCTACCGCTGAACTTCCCCAGCCCTCTTCAACAGGATGTGGTATCTTAATTTTTTATTAGGTAACTCATAGCCTGGATTCTACTTACCAATTGAGAAAAAGGATTTTATATTTTCGAAAAAGGAATTGTTATTACTATTTGATATGTCTTTTGATAGATAATTTTACGCGAAGATTAATATTAAAACATAGCCAGTCTGCTTAATTTATTTATTCCAATATAATTTTATTGTTTTTTTTTTAGCCTACCCTCGCTAGGAGAGAGATAATCATTAAAATTTCTAGGAAAATATACGAATCTTTCATAAAACAATAATTAAAGGTAATTTTATATTGTATATTGGTGATGTAATCTATTTTCAATATTGGTTTTATAACAAATAAGGTTATTAAGAATAGATATAGCTCTATTTAATGTTTATTATAACCTAATTCTGAAGTTGAATATACAAATTTTATGAGAGATCTATAAACAAGATAAAGGTATTTGAATTAATAAATGTAATAATTTTAACATCATTAAAAGTATTATACTTGTTTTATTTAATTTTTCTTTATTTACTAACTGTGTGTTTGTTTATTTGTTGTTTATTTATACCAATAGGCGGCATTAATGTCTTTATAAGTTTTGGTTTGTCATCTGCTAAAACTTTTGTATTTTTTTAGAGTATTGAAATTTTTACTTTTTTCATAAATAGTATTATATTTTCGGATGAAGATATAGACTATAAAATATAAGTGTTCTTGTGAATGGAACTTTCCCTGCTTTTGGGAAATTACGCATACTATACTACCATTTCTAGAAAAATTTAACTTCAAAATTATGACCCTGCTCAAGGAATTTCTGAGGAAAACGGTAACAATAAAGCAACTATTTTATAAATACCTTAGGAAATTTTTACCCACAATAATATTTTAAATAAAATGGTGACATTGATCCCACATTTTGGGGAAAATAATAAAAATCTAAGAAATTATGATAATTTTTAAAGAATTTTTTTTGTGTCACTTGTCAGTAGGCAACCAACCACTTACTCTATAAATACACGATTGCATCATTGAATTTGACACCATTCTCTACTCAAGAACTCAGAAACACCAAACATCAAGGGAAAGACAGCCCCTGGAGCAGATGGCATCACCTACACAATGATCAACAACATGGGCACTTCATATGAAGCCGCCTACCTACATCTGACAAACACCACTTACTTATTAAGGATTTGGCCGAAAATCTGGAGACAACAGGATATTCAGCCTATCCCAAAACCCAAAGATCCATTCCATGACCCATATCTTTACTAAGCTGTTTAGAAAAAACAGCTGAAAAAAATGGTGCTCAAGATTTCAATTCAAAATAGGCCCCTTACACCCTAATTTGTATGCCTACAGAGATAATGTAGGCACCACACAGTGCATTATGGATGTCCTCAGCTGCATAAACAACAAGGCTGCAGTCGTAGTCTTCTTAGACCTTGAGAAGGCTTTCAAACTGGCTAACCCAGCAGCCATTCTGACCTCCCTAGCAAACAAGGGAGTTAAGGGTCATCTACTCAGTTGGGTCTCAAACCATGCCAGAAATAGAGGCTAGAGTAAAATTCCAAAGACAACTATCAACATATAAGAAATTAGAAAATGGTACCCCACAAGGAGGCATCCTCAGTCCACTGCTTTTCAATGTGCTATTGGAGAACTTCTTTCACCTACAACTATCCCAAGGAGTAGACATCTTCATCTATGCCGACGACGTAGTCTTCATCAGTAGAGGAGGCAATAGACTAGTCAGTGCTCAAAAAGCAGGAGACCTGTTCCATCTGAAAAGCAAGGAGCTGGGACTCAAAATCAACGGTAATAAAACAAAACCTATGGCCGTAAAAGCTCCAGTACCACTAGTCTCGCTCACCCTAGCCAATGAAAACTTAGAGTGGGTTTATACATTCATGTATCTAGGAGTGCGCATAGACAGGCAACTCACCTTCAAACCCCAAATCACATATCTCAGAGAAAGACCACACAGCAGACTAACCCCTATGAGATATATGACATCTCTCCAAGAAGGAGCAGGTATTCAGGTCCTGAAGGAATTTTATATAGCCACCATAAGATCCCTGATTACCTACAGTGCTCCCACCCTAGCCAACCTCAGTGCAGAACAAATCTCCACCATAGAAGTAATCCAGAACAATGCCATGCGTTACATGCTGGGGGCACCTATGTGGACCAGGATATGCAACCTACAAATGGAAACAAACCTACCTCCTCTATATAGCTGGATAAACGTTTCCAACACCAACTCCATAAGGCTCTGCTATATGAAAGGAGATCCCACACCCAGAAAAGACTGAAAGAGGCTCTCAACAAGCATCCAGACCTTCCCATCCCAAACAACTATGCCAGCTTCTTAAAATATACATCAGTGCAACATGGCATCTGAATTTGCAAATATTAAGTTAGACAAGCCCTGCACTCACTACAAACCGCTAGTCCCATAGAGAGCACACCCAGCAAAATTCAAAACCACTAGTCTTCCAGACAGTAAGAAAGCCTGTACAAAGATACAACTGCATGAAGCAGTTCTAGCTGCAATCACAAAAACTAACCAAGCAGAAGGCATCTTCTACTACACAGATGGAACTGTCAACACAAGCATCCCTGCAACTGGAGCAGCAGTCTACTCAGAACATTTTACAGCTTCCTGGAGACTTACAGACTCCTGCTCCACTCTGCAAACCGAGTTATTTGCAATCAAAATGGCTCTGCAAAACTCAATGGAAAAAGGACAAGGACCTGTAACCATACACACTGACTCACTCTCCTCTGTCCAAGCACTACAGTAGCAAAAGTTCAAAGAAAACATCAACTTAATCATCTCGGTCCAAACACTGCTAGTTCAACATCAAGAACAAGGAAGACCGGTAACAATCAACTGGATACCCAGCCACATCAACATCCCGGGAAATGACAACGCAGATCAACTTGCCAAGGATGCTGTCTTATGCCACAGCATACAGCACTCTATACAACCCAGCCTACCGCAATACAAATAAAAAGTCAAGCAGGCACTACAGAAAACAAAGCAGGAAAACCATAACTACTGGGTTAACAAAAGCTCCTACTCTGCCACATGGTACAAGAAAGCAACAAAACTTGAGCCCTCCCTGTATCCAAGTACACCCCAAGGAGTCTGGCTGTCACAATAGCTAGGCTCAGGCTTTGCTACAAGTGCTGCTGGGAAATTATTGAGAACCCCGGAAAAGAGTGCACACACTGTGGCAAGGTAACGGATAAGGCCCTGCTGCATTATCTATTAGAATGTCCAAAGACAAACAACTTAAGGAACGGATCAAACATGGATCCACAACACCCCAATGCGACAGATCATACAGCCCAAATAGTAAAGAAACTACTTGACAACCTGGGCACCCATCTTACCACCTTGCAAACTTTCGAACCACCAAGGTGATAAAACAACCCTAGAGTTGTAACCTCTAACCTACGGGCCGTTCTTTGGACAAGGGCCCGTGCCAACACAAGGTTGGCTTTAATCTCAAACAACAACAAATTGAATTTGATCAGTTGTCATTTAGACAAATTGTGGTGGATGTTTCTTGTCCATTTGTGTAGATTATATTGTGTGTAAGACTTAATTATTTTAAATAAAATTTATTACGTTTTTTTAATGTATGAAATTTAACTTTTAATTGATGATTGTAGTAGTGTCGATGTGTTAAAGAACTGGTTAAAAATGTAAAATTTAAGGTTTTAAAAAATTTAACAACTATTTCCGACGTTAATTTTTACTACATCGTTACTGAGGTACTGTGTATTTTTACTTAATTAATTAGAGATTTAATTTGTATTTGCCGCAAATAATAGTTAAAAAAAAAAACGAAGAGAAAGGTGGTTGATTATTAATAATTTTTGATACGCAAACATGCACGCACACAAACGTGTGTGTGTGTATATATATATATAATATATATATATATATATATATATTATATATATATATATATATATATATATATATATAATATATATATATATATATTGTTTGTTCCGGTTTTACGTCACGGACTCCCTTTTCTACTAAGGGCTAGGACGGTTGCCTTCTTGCGCAAGACTTGTTTTGGCATATGTAATTGTTACCCTGAGTGCATGCCCTTGCTAATCCTGGACCGTGACGGGTGCGAACCTTTGACCTGACGCCTCAAAGTCGCAGACGCTACCGCTTGAGCCACGGTGACTACCTTGTTCCGGTTTTACGTCAAGGACTCCCTTTTCTACCAAGGGCTAGGATGGTTGCCTTCTTGCGAAGGACTTGTTTTGGCAGATGTAATCATTGCCCTGAGTGCATACCCTTGCTAACCTCAGACCGTGACAGGGCGCGAACCCTCCACCTGACACCTCAGAGTCGCGGACACTACCGCTTGAGCCACGGTGACTGCATATATATATATATATATATATATATATATATATATATATATATATATATATATATATATATATATATATATAAATATATATATATATATATATATATATATATATATATATATATACTATATATCTATCTATCATCACACAAAGCCATATTCTTCTTATAAGGGGGTGGTTGAATCAAAGAAAATACTCTGAAGTATGTGGGAAGTAATTAAAGAGAAGGGGGTTCCCAGTTCCCTCGCTCCGCCCCATTTATTCGATTTTTATGACACGGAGGAAATGTTCTTACTCTTCTTCTTAGGGGGATCTATATATATATATATATATATATATATATATATATATATATATATATATATATATATATATATATATATATATATATATATATATATATATATATACACTTGAGGAATATTGAAAAATATATTTACGTGTAAGGCTTGATTTGAGATGTATTCATATTTTTTTTCATTTATCAAGTTTTCACATTTGTATATATGTTTATCTAGTTCGCGCTTACTTATTTTCCTTATTGTCTGCTTCTTGGTTCCATTGTTTACATTTAACGAAAATATTAAATAAGGTTCAATCCAAGAATAGG
>JAXCGZ010013452.1:20000-25000 GCA_037179515.1 Halocaridina rubra | reverse complement strand
TATGCTTTTTATTTCATCCTCTTCTGCTAGAACTACTCCATGGCTATCCTTTATTTGTCTTACTTGGGTCAAGTCTTTGGTTGCAGCATCTCGGGCCTTGGCAATTCGCAATATTTTCTTCTCTCCTTTTGGTGTTTCCAGCTCTTCATAGACTTCATTCAATTTCTCTGCTTTTGCTTTTGCTATTGCTCTCCTTGCCTCCTTCTTTGCCTGCTTGTACTCTTCTTTATCCTGCTCCAGGCCTGATAAATCTGCCTTTTTCTTAGCTTCTTTCTTGTTCTTCACCCATTCTAGCACTTCCTCATTCCACCACCATGACTCTTTATCATTTGGGGATTTCCTTCCTGATGACTTTCCAAGTACCTCCTCACCAACCCTCAAAATCACCTTACTATTCTCTGTCCACCATTCTTGTACATCCTCATGCAGACTTATCACTTCCACACTCTTCCCCTAAACATAGCTCTCAGCTCCGCATCTTTCAATCTCCACCACTTTATCTTTGGGTCCATCCTCGGCTTCTTGCTTTTCCTACATGTCCTGAGCCTGCAATCAATTAGTACTATCCAATGTTGCACTGCTGCACTCTCCCCATTTATTACTTTACAGTTGTTAATCTCCATCAGATGGTCTCTCCTACGCAACTAGAAATCTATCTGGCTCTCCCTCCCATTACTATTGTATGTAATCAATCTGTATTCCTTTTTCTCAAAGAATGTGTTGACCAATTCCAGATCAAATGCCACTGCAAAATCAATCACTCTCTCTCCCCCTTCATTTCTCTCGCCCACCCCTCAACCCCATGCACTCTACCTATCCCAGCCCTCCCAATTCCCAAGCGGCTATTTAGATCTCCTCCCAAAATTACCCTCTACCTTATAGGAATTGTTCTAAGCTCTTGGTCCATCTCCTCCCAAAATACATCCTTCTCCTCCTCTGTACAACCAGTTTGTGGGGCATAGGCACATACCACATTGACTACCGTTTCTCCCAGTCCCAGCTTTAAACTCATAATTCTGTCACTCTTTCTATTCACACCAAGTAAGCTTTCCTTCAGGTCTTTGGATGGTATTATTCATACACCATTCCTCCCTTCCTCATTTGCTCCACTATAGAACAATTTGCAACCCTCACCCAGTTCCCTCGCCTTATTTCCTTTCCACCTTGTTTCCTACACACACAGCACTCCAAGTCTCCTCCTCTCCAACAGGTCCACCAATTCTTGCCCCTTCCCAGTCATTGTCCCCACATTAAGAGTGCCCACCCGTAACACCTCATCTGACACTCTCCCTCGAGCTTGCCTCTTTAACCCAGCCAGCCCATGACTGGGTAGCCCTTGCTGTCTTTCTGGAGGGGTCAGGCGAAGCCCCAACGTGTCGCCTACGGGGAACGCCCTAGCATGGTGTCTATTCTCGTTATCTGTACTGGCCATATTTTGGTTTTTGCAAAATTTTTATGGCCGGATGCCCTTCCTCCCGCCAACCCTCCCCATTTACCTAGGCTTGGCACCGGCACCAAGTTGAGGCTGGCTTGCCCCCTCAGTGGCTGGGTTATATATATATATATATATATATATATATATATATATATATATATATATATATATATATATATATATATATATATATATATATATATGTGTGTGTATGTGTGTGTGTGTGTGTGTCTTAACAATATAATTAAGACAGAGTAAACGTGATCTATTTCACTGGGATTCAAACTCTGGGCAATCTTGATGTGAGACAGACACAAGATACTGTTCCATCATTACCTCAGTAAATATAGTGACATTGTGTATCGTAAATTAGGCTGTCTGGATTATTAGACTTTTCTTTATGAGTGTGATATTAAGAGAGGCAAAGGAAATGGCCCTTATCGGGTCTAGGCACGAAGTAATATAAAACAAAGGAAAGTAAAAATGGGGAGAGTTGTGACTTGTCAGATGCAAAGGGGTAATAATAGAGAGTGTCACGAATATGAAAAATAATATTCGGTGTTGATGTAGGCATAGAAAAAGAACCGTAACATAAGGACGATTTAACATCTAGGAAAATCTTATTGAAGTCCAATAGATCCTTATACTTGTAGTATCGCAACAGGCAAATGGTGCATTGAGCCCTCTTATAACTGGCAATTCACAAAGGATGCTTAAATAAAAGATCCTGAAATTACATATATGTACTATGGCCTCAGTTTATTCAATAAAGAAGTGGCTGAGTCAAAGAACACACATTCAGCTGAATTTAATATACATCGATCACTCCTCTTAGCTCCTTGGGGATAAAGAGACGCCGCGATTCCCCTCATAATTTTGCCTGGATCACCCACAGGGAAAGTGACTAAGAATCGTTTGTTAGTCGCAAATATTAAGCTAAGGAGAAATAGCATAATGAAATGACACTTTATAGTAGACTATGTAAGGATATGAGCGAACAAAAATTAACCTCATTTTATATCAACATCATCTTCGCCTTATACATCGTGTGACGCAAAGGGTCTCATTTTGTTTTCCCTTGTCTTTAGCTTTAACCCATTTTTACATTGGGCCGCTGACAAGGAGTCTTATTATAGAATCCAGATAATAAAGTCATATGTAAAAAAATCATAGGTAAAATAAAAGTCAGAATTTATTATAGGAAAAAGTCTAACCCAACTTAACCTATAGCCTGTGAGTTTTTACCAGCCACATCGCTATATAAAGTATAATATTCTCTTCCATTAAGAGTGTAACATTTTTGTCTCTGAATAGGCAATTACATTCACGACCTCTTCACGATAGACATTAACATATTTGTGGTCGTTTAATATGTCTAGGGCATTGGGCCGTTCTTCCAACGTGGAATTTTCTAATAAGGCGCCGCTATATATTTCGCTGCCATAGGCTGGAGAACGATCCTTCTGATGTCTCTGTGGTGACAGGCAAATCCCTTATACATCCTTATAGAACATTTACTAAACATCCCTTTTTTCTTCATTTCATTACAAGTCATCCTTTGATTATATCTACTCCTTCACATCTTGTTTTATAGACATGCAAGCAAGGTCTTTTTTTTTTTTTTAAACTGCCATATATATTATTTTTTTTTATGGCATCAGCTTCTTTTCTTGGTTGTGCTTCTAATGTTCTCATTCATGATTTTATCCAACTGGGTTACTCCATCACATCTATTCCTTCCCTTGTTGTGCTCCTGACTCTCTCGGTCTTGATTTTATCCAGTTTGGTCACTCCACACAGTATTGGTGTATCATTATATCCAGGTTAAGGTCAGGCTACTGTTTTGTTTTATTACAAGATAAGTATGAGACTGCTATATTGGAGCTTTTGTTAACTATTGCCGTCATACTTTAATTTATGTGATATGTATATTAAACTGCCTGCCAAGGAGCTCTTGCTCAGCAGGCTAGTGCCTCTGAATATAATGTACATATTTATTCCTGTATGTATACTAAATATTTGGCAATAAAATCTATGATTATGACACATCCATAGTCGCATTCGCATTTTTTAAACATCCATTCCATGTCCTCTCTCACCGACCAAATCTGTTCCGTACATCAATTCTGGAGTAGGAATATCTTCTTCCAGCCTTTTCAAATACTCTTCCATTTATTCTCTTTTGGTAAAAAAAAAAAAAAAAAAAAAACTCTTAATCCTTCGTAATATTTCTCATTTTATTTTTTGTTATTTTCTAAAAGTTTCTAACTTCCTTTGTTATATTTCTGACTCGGAACATTGGTAATGTGTTTTAATTTATTTAATGATTTTTTTTTATTTTAGGTTTTCACAAATAATAATAATAATAATAATAATAATAATAATAATAATAATAAATAATAATAATAATAATAATAATAATAATAATGATAATAGTAATTGTTCCGGTTTTACGTCACGGACTCCCTTATCAACCAAGGGCTAGGACGGTTGCCTTCTTGCGAAGGACTTGTTTTGGCAAATGTAATCCTTACGCTGAGTGCATGCCTTTGCTAACCTCAGACCGTGACGGGGCGCGAACCCTCGAATAATAATAATAATAATAATAATAATAATAATAATAATAATAATAGTAATAATAATAATAATAATAATAGTAATAATAATAATAATAATAATAATAATAATAATAATAATAATAATAATAATAATAATAATGATAATAATAATAATAATAATAATAATAATAATTATAATAATAATAATAATAATAATAATAATAATAATAGTAGTAGTAGTAGTAGTAGTAGTAGTAGTAGTATTAGTAGTAGTTTGAGTTATGTATCTCATCTGTAATATCTTGATATTTTCAAATATTTTGAAGTATTTCTTTTCTTCCCCCCCCTTCCAATTCACCTCCCTTCTAAGCCCCTCCCACTCATTGCTTCTTCCATCTCGTAGGGAGTGTTTACTTTTGTTTCACGGGGGTGTCCGTTTTTTAGGTTACCAACGTAAACCTTTTAAACCATCCGAACAATCGCCTGTAAACTTTGTAAACATGTCGCAGAATGTGGTATAATGTATATTTATATAATACAAGCCCCCCTAGATTTCGTAAACTATTTAATTCTTTATCAGCTGATTAGGTGTACCAAGTTAACGACCCCGTTTTTCCGTAATGGCTTCGTCCTCAGCAGTCTCAGAAAGCCAAACAGTTTATGTATACTTAATATACCTTTAACACTCGCTCAGGTTAGTGACTGAGTTGTTCGTATACTCTAATCCAGTATTTAATACCCCAGACCCCCTACCTAGGGCCCATATTCTTCCCGAGGCACCAATAACCTACCATACAAAGATACACATCCACTATTACCCTCATACCCATATGAATGCTAAAAATAGAAAACCACGTGGATTAATAATAGTTTGATTTTATGATAAGAGATGGCGTTTGTGTTCACATTTTGCTAATTAAATTGATTGCTCCTTATCTCTCAAATGCTTCAAGTGCAGTAATAATAATAATGATAATAATAATAATAATAATAATAATAATAATAAT
>JAXCGZ010013452.1:10000-15000 GCA_037179515.1 Halocaridina rubra | reverse complement strand
TATTTAAGTGATTATTCACTACAATAGATGGTGTTTGAATGTACTTCCTGCTCATAAAATTAAATACTGAAAATGTTGTTTTTAAGACCTCAGATGATTTAGAAATTATATGATAAGCATATTTCCTTTGAGTATGAATGATATTGATGCTTTATTATTACTATTACTATTATTATTATTATTATTATTATTATTATTATTATTATTATTATTATTATTATTATTATTATTATTATTATTATTATTATTATTATTATTAATTACGTGTGTACTATTTGTGTGACTAGGAAATGGGGAACAACGAGCTAAATTTCTTCCCATTGCAACATACATACATACATACATACATACATACATGCGCTCTTGCGCGCCCACATGACCCCAACTGTCCAATTATGTAAATCTGAATTGCGTAATGATTTCCTGAGGGAATCACCTGACCCGGAATTAATTGGCTGGCGAAAAGTTGACTTTGAAAATGACATTTATTTTTAGGTGCAGAGCCTAAGGGCAGGCTTCTAAGTCTTTCCCATGGTCGTGTTAAGCTTCCATGGTGGCTTACTCGTTATACTTGCTGAGTTTTGAGGGTCTGGGACAGTGATTCTCAACCCTTTTCACTCCCTTCCCCCTTTCAAGAATATTTAACATGTCCTTGTGTATCCCAAAATTTAACTCTGAAAATTAAATCACATATGAAGAGATTGCGCATAAATAGCCCGTTAAGAATCTGGAAGAAAAAAATAACGCCGTGGCCGCCTTAAATCTTTCCTATGGCACTCAAGGGGGGTTATGGCCTCCTGGTTGAAAACCACTGGTCTAGGAGACAATAGACAACCCTCTTGTTCTTACAAATACTTGATAGGATATAGTGAGATTTTTTATGTAATTTAGCTGGAGCACAGATCATTTGAAATCGGCTCCATTGGTATGCTAGAATAGTCTCTGATCCACTAATGCTCTTCTAGATAGATAGATAGATAGATAGACAGACATATAGCTTGACAGACAGCTGGCCAGTTGCTATTTATTTCTTTTTTAAATTGCATGACATCTATCTATCTATCTATCTATCTGTCTATCTATCTATCTATCTATCAATCCATTCATCCATCCATCTCTCTCTCTCTCTCTCTCTCTCTCTCTCTCTATCTATCTATCTATCTATCTATCTATCTATCTATCTATCTATCTATCTATATATATGTATATATATATATATATATATATATATATATATATATATATATATATATATATATATATATATATATATTAAAGTGTAGTTTAGTTAATTAGGCTCATAAATTAACAGTCTTAATTACATTTTGATGTTAATTACTCTCCTCTCTTATATCATATACAGAAACTATTCAAGAAAAATTATTATTATTATTATTATTATTATTATTATTATTATTATTATTATTATTATTATTATTATTATTATTATTATTATTATTATTGTTATTATTATTATTATTATTATTATTATTATTATTATTATTATTATTATTATTATTATTATTATTATTGTTATTATTATTAGTTGTTGTTGTTGTTGTTGCTGTTGTTATTTTTATTAAACCATCTGTAAAGAAGAAGTAAATGTGGTGACCACAATCAGAACAAAAGAACAAAATCTCTTGCCTTTTACCTTAGCTAGTCTCTCCTTTTCTCTCAGTTGTGTTAGAGCAAGAAACACCCCTTTGTATGTGCGCGCGTGTGTGTGTATGTGTGTGGATTTAGCCAAATGTGTTTACTTAATTGTGCTTTTGGGAAATGGAAATGCACTATGCTTGTAAATTGTGTGTGCAAACAGGGCGCGCGTGCGGGCGTGTGATTACCTAATTGTGATTACCTAATTGTGTTTACGGGAAAGAGCCCAAAGCTCGTATCTTCCCGTCTCCTGATCGGTTCCATTTTTAGACTTAGTGATACTTATCATACCTGTCTTTAAAACTATGGATTGAGATAGCATTAACTACCTCCTCGCTTAGCGAATTCCAATTATCAACTACTCTTACACTGAAAAAGTATTTCCTTACATCCTGCAAACAAGTTTTCTTACGAAGCTTCAAACTATGACCTCTAGTTCTAGAGCCAGCCATATCAAAATATCGATCCCTATCCACTCTATCATAACCATGAAGGAATTTAAAGACTGTCACCATATCCCCCCTTACTCTTCTAGCTTCGAGTGATGGCAAGTCTAATTCCCTCAGCCTCTCATCATAACCGAGATTGCGTATTTCTGGCACCAGTTTCGTGGCATGTCTTTGAACTTTTTCAAGCTTAGCTATGTGCTTTTTCAAGTGCGGATTCCAAAAGGGGGCTGCATATTCGAGTTTTGGCCTCACATAGGTTACATAAATATTTCTGAACATTTCCTTGTCCATGTGCCTGAAGGCTACCCTTACATTTGATAAGAATGCATATGCTGCCCTTACTACGCCATTTATATGTATTTCTGGAGACAAATCTGCCAGTATGTTTACTCCTAGATCTCTCTCATTTTCTGTCTCTTGAAGTTGTACTCCAGCCACCGAGTAGTCAAGCTTGGGCCTTCTTGCACTTGTACCCATTCTCATTACCTTACATTTTGAGGTATTGAATTTCATTAGCCACTTTTCTGACCACTCATGCAGATTATTTAGATCCTCCTGAAGTTCTCTACCATTGTTCTCGTTTTTTACTTTCTTCACAATCTTTGCATCATCTGCAAACATATTCATGAATGAATTTACACACTCTGGTAGGTCATTTACATATACAAGGAACAAAAGTGGCCCTAAAACTGAACCCTGTGGAACTCCACTACTAACTCTTCTCCATTCAGACACTGAGTGTCTTACTCTAACCCTCTGTTCCCTTCCTTCTAAGTAAGTTTTTATCCATTCCAAGACATTTCCACCTATTCTAGCCATTGATTGCAGCTTCCTAATAAGTCTCCCATGTGGAACAGTGTCAAACGCTTTCTGGAAGTCTAGGAATATGCAATCTGCCCAGCCCTCTCTTTCCTGTAAGATTTGGCTTACCTCATCATAAAATTCTAATAAGTTTGTTACTGTTGATCTTCCTTCTCTGAAGCCATGTTGCCTCACTGACAAAAAGTTGAAGGATTCCAAGTGAAGAGAGATATGTTTCCTTAGTAGTTTCTCCATAAGTTTGCAAACTATGCTGGTCAAGGAAACTGGTCTATAGTTCAGAGCCGTATCCCTCCTTCCCTTTTTGAAGATAGGTATCACATTTGCTTGTTTCCAGCATCTTGGAATCTCCCCCGACTCCAGTGACTCCTTAAATATGATACTTAGTGCCACTGATATTGTGTTTGCGCATTTTTTAAGCACATGAGGGGATATGTCATCAGGACCTGTAGCTTTATGAACATCTAAATCCATCAGCGCCTTGCATACCTCTGTGGCTGTAAGGTTGATGTTCTCTAATACCGGCCCTTGAGCTTCTATCACTGCAATCTGAGGGGGTGGGGTATTTTCTACTGTAAATACTGACTGAAACTCCTTGTTCAATTCTTTGCAGATCTCTTCGTCCGTCTCAGTGATGCTTCCATCCGCTCTCTTTAGCCTTAAAACCTGTTCTTTTACCTTCAGTTTTCCTCTGATAAAGCTGTGGAAAAGCTTGGGATTTTCTTTAGCCTTCCTGGTGATGTCCCTCTCATAATCTCTCTCTGCCTCTCTCCTTTTACTTAGGTAGTCATTTCTTGCTCTTTTGTAGGTTTGCCAGGCATTTATGTTTTTTCTCCTCCTATACCTTTTCCAGCATTTGTCTCTCCACTCCTTAGCTCTTTTACACCCATTATCGAACCATTTCTCTCTGGCATGAATTACACCTACTTTGGTGACAGGTATGCAGCAATCTACTATCTTCCCATATTTCTCACAAAAGATGTCATACATTTCTTGTACAGATTTGTTGTAAAATAAGGTTCTCCAGTCAATAACTGCAAAAAGCTCATTCATTTTGATGTAATCTCCTTTCGGATAGTTCCTCCTCATGTCCTCAGTGCCTCTACTCTCAGGAAGAATGTCTTCAATGATATACTCCATCAACAACACACAGTGGTCACTCTTTCCAATTGGTGGTTCATACTCAATATTTTCAATATCCAACACATTATCTGTGAACACCAGATCAAGTAGTGATGGCTCATCCCCACCCCTGGCTCTTGTTGGTTCCATTACATGTTGGTGTAGGAAATTCCCTTGTACGCAATCTAGGAATCTTGCCCCAAATGAGTCCTCACCACTGTGTGGGTCAAGATTTATCCAATCTATCTCTTTATGATTAAAGTCTCCCATAATCAAAATCCTACATTTTTTCTCCCGCGCCATGTTAACAACTGAGTTTATGACTTCAATCGTACCTATATGACTTTCCTCATAAATTTCAAGCCTATTTTGGTTCCTTGGTGGGTTGTATACAACAGTTATTATAATGCTCTCTGACCCAGTATTTATGCGAGCAACAAGAAATTCCCTGAACTCACTTTCTATAGCCAAGTTTATTTCTTCAACTTGAATCCTCTCACTTATGAGCAGTGCTATCCCTCCACCAGTCCTCTCAGATCTTTCGACCCTTAGTATTCTGAAGCCCTTAGGAAAAACTGTGACACTGTTTATGTCCTCACTCAACTTAGTCTCTGTAATTGCTACTATATCTGCCTTACTGTTGTGAATCCTATCTTTTAATTCTACTGCCTTACCAGCTAATCCATCAGCATTTGTGTATAACAATCTTAATGAGGCCCCATCCCCTGATCTTCTGTCATTATCTTCTTTAGTGTACGTGTGCATATACCTAATTGTGTTTACTTAATTGTGCTCTCGGGAAATATACCTTATACTCGTAACTGCACTGTGCGCATGCATGTGTATGTGCATGAATGCACTTAACATTGCTATTGTGTGTGTGCGTCTTTCTGTATTTACCTAAGTGTACCGTATTTACCTAATTATACACAAGAGATAGAGCCATTCTTCGAG
>JAXCGZ010013452.1:0-5000 GCA_037179515.1 Halocaridina rubra | reverse complement strand
GCTTAGAGGTTTTGACAGACGGCACTAAGAGGTTGGCAGGAGCTTAGGGGTATTTGCAGGACGTTGGCAGGAGCTTAGAGGTTTTGACAGAAGGCCCCGACTGTATGTCTGGAGATTGCAGAGGTTGGCATGAGGCTTAGAAAGGATATCAGGAGTTTGGGAAAAGGCCCGAGGGGATGGCAGGAGGTTTCGAGAGGTTGGCAGGGGGTGGATAACAACACTTGGGGTTAAATTGAATTCACAATGAAGAGCTCTTCCAACGTTGGAAGTTTGAATAGAAATTGAATAGTCAAACTTGCTTCAAATGGGAGAGGACGAGAGAGATAAAACATATCTATATCTATGCTGTGTATATTGATTGGTTGATTGATTGATTTAATGATTGATTGATAGATTGATTGATTGATTGATTGATTGTATTTATTTATTTATTTATATATTCATTTATTTATCTTTTTACTTGTATATAGATGATAATGTTTCAAAAACAATTTCTACATACATACATACATACATACATACATACATACATACATACATACAGATAATGTGTTGGATATTGAAAATATTGAGTATGAACCACCAATTGGAAAGAGTGACCACTGTGTGTTGTTGATGGAGTATATCATTGAAGACATTCTTCCTGAGAGTAGAGGCACTGAGGACATGAGGAGGAACTATCAGAAAGGAGATTACATCAAAATGAATGAGCTTTTTGCAGTTATTGACTGGAGAACCTTATTTTACAACAAATCTGTACAAGAAATGTATGACATCTTTTGTGAGAAATATGGGAAGATTGTAGATTGCTGCATACCTGTCACCAAAGTAGGTGTAATTCATGCCAGAGAGAAATGGTTCGATAATGGGTGTAAAAGAGCTAAGGAGTGGAGAGACAAATGCTGGAAAAGGTATAGGAGGAGAAAAAACATAAATGCCTGGCAAACCTACAAAAGAGCAAGAAATGACTACCTAAGTAAAAGGAGAGAGGCAGAGAAAGATTATGAGAGGGACATCACCAGGAAGGCGAAAGAAAATCCCAAGCTTTTCCACAGCTTTATCAGAGGAAAACTGAAGGTAAAAGAACAGGTTTTAAGGCTAAAGAGAGCGGATGGAAGCATCACTGAGACGGACGAAGAGATCTGCAAAGAATTGAACAAGGAGTTTCAGTCAGTATTTACAGTAGAAAATACCCCACCCCCTCAGATTGCAGTGATAGAAGCTCAAGGGCCGGTATTAGAGAACATCAACCTTACAGCCACAGAGGTATGCAAAGCGCTGATGGATTTAGATGTTCATAAAGCTACAGGTCCTGATGACATATCCCCTCATGTGCTTAAAAAATGCGCAAACACAATATCAGTGGCACTAAGTATCATATTTAAGGAGTCATTGGAGTCGGGGGAGATTCCAAGATGCTGGAAACAAGCAAATGTGATACCTATCTTCAAAAAGGGAAGGAGGGATACGGCTCTGAACCATAGACCAGTTTCCTTGACCAGCATAGTTTGCAAAGTTATGGAGAAACTACTAAGGAAACATATCTCTCTTCACTTGGAATCCTTCAACTTTTTGTCAGTGAGGCAACATGGCTTCAGAGAAGGAAGATCAACAGTAACAAACTTATTAGAATTTTATGATGAGGTAAGCCAAATCTTACAGGAAAGAGAGGGCTGGGCAGATTGCATATTCCTAGACTTCCAGAAAGCGTTTGACACTGTTCCACATGGGAGACTTATTAGGAAGCTGCAATCAATGGCTAGAATAGGTGGAAATGTCTTGGAATGGATAAAAACTTACTTAGAAGGAAGGGAACAGAGGGTTAGAGTAAGACACTCAGTGTCTGAATGGAGAAGAGTTAGTAGTGGAGTTCCACAGGGTTCAGTTTTAGGGCCACTTTTGTTCCTTGTATATGTAAATGACCTACCAGAGTCTGTAAATTCATTCATGAATATGTTTGCAGATGATGCAAAGATTGTGAAGAAAGTAAAAAACGAGAACAATGGTAGAGAACTTCAGGAGGATCTAAATAATCTGCATGAGTGGTCAGAAAAGTGGCTAATGAAATTCAATACCTCAAAATGTAAGGTAATGAGAATGGGTACAAGTGCAAGAAGGCCCAAGCTTGACTACTCGGTGGCTGGAGTACAACTTCAGGAGACAGAAAATGAGAGAGATCTAGGAGTAAACATATTGGCAGATTTGTCTCCAGAAATACATATAAATGGCGTAGTAAGGGCAGCATATGCATTCTTATCAAATGTAAGGGTAGCCTTCAGGCACATGGACAAGGAAATGTTCAGAAATATTTATGTAACCTATGTGAGGCCAAAACTCGAATATGCAGCCCCCTTTTGGAATCCGCACTTGAAAAAGCACATAGCTAAGCTTGAAAAAGTTCAAAGACATGCCACAAAACTGGTGCCAGAAATGCGCAATCTCGGTTATGATGAGAGGCTGATGGAATTAGACTTGCCATCACTCGAAGCTAGAAGAGTAAGGGGGGATATGGTGACAGTCTTTAAATTCCTTCATGGTTATGATAGAGTGGATAGGGATCGATATTTCGATATGGCTGGCTCTAGAACTAGAGGTCATAGTTTGAAGCTTCGGAAGAAAACTTGTTTGCAGGATGTAAGGAAATACTTTTTCAGTGTAAGAGTAGTTGATAATTGGAATTCGCTAAGCGAGGAGGTAGTTAATGCTACCTCAATCCATAGTTTTAAGGACAGGTATGATAAGTATCACTAAGTCTAAAAATGGAACCGATCAGGAGACGGGAAGATACGAGCTTTGGGCTCTTTCCCGTAAACACAATTAGGTAATCACAATTAGGTAATCACATACATACATACATACATACATACATACATCGAAAGATATTTATATATATATATATATATATATATATATATATATATATATAGATAGATAGATAGATAGATAGATAGATAGATAGATAGATAGATAGATAGATAGATAGATAGATGGATAGATAAATAGATAGATAGACTAACAGACAGACAGACAGACAACCAGACAGCCAGACAGACAGATAGATAGATAGATAGATAGATAGATAGATATATATATAGATAGATAGATAGATAGATAGATAGATAGATAGATAGATAGATAGATAGATAGATAGATAGATAGATAGATAGATATATAGATAGATAGATAGATAGATAGATAGATAGATAGATAGATAAATAGATAGATAGATTGATAGATAGATAGATAGATAGATAGATAGATAGATAGATAGATAGATAGATAGAAGATAGATAGATAGATAGATAGATAGATAGAAAATATTCACTCACGCCAGGATCTTATTTTACACAAGAATTTGTTGTCCATCGAGTATTGCGTCCGTATTGTTGCAAACAGGGTGTTTCATCTTTATTTTGAGTCTATATTTCGACATCAAGCAGTGAGTTTAATGAGGCAAGCGAGAGATTAAATCTTAATGTCGCCAGTTACAGAGGATTAATGAGAGAGAGAGAGAGAGAGAGAGAGAGAGAGAGAGAGTCATGTGTGTGGGTTAGTCTTGGTATTGGTCAGTTATTTTATTTTTTTCTATTCATGCATATGATTGTGTTAGTTTGCTTGTTTATATTTATTTATTTATCTATTTATGTATTTATCTATTTATGTATTTATCTTTTTATGTATTTGTTTGTCTACTATATTTGTTTTTCATTTATATATGTTTGTCATTTGCTTAATTATATTTTTCTTGTTGAATTACGTCAGGTTCTTGGTAAAATCCTCACTTGGAAAACAGAATAATGTCACTTGCGATACACCATTTTATGTGTCAGAATTAGCCCCCCCATTCGAATGGGGTTTGACATAGACATGTCGGTGGTGGGGAATTAATGTTGGATGCCCACCCTAACGCCCCGCGGTGGGACCGAACCCACATTGGTTGCTTTCCGACTCGCGCGCACTACTACCACTACTACTACTACTACTACTACTACTATTATTATTATTATTATTATTATTATTATTATTATTATTATTATTATTATTATTATTATTATTATTATTATTATTATTATTATTATTATTATTATTATTATTATTATTATAAACCAAGCACTAAGCCCAGCTGGAAAAAAAAATCAAAGATTCTAAACCAGATGGCCCCAGCTGGTGAACCAATTTAATGAGGAAAAGGAAAAATATAGAATAAAAAAGAATAGAAAAAATAAATAAGATTATACACAATGGTTGAAATCCGCATTACCTTTTTAATTTCTCTTAGACTTCTGAAAATTCGGCATCAAAGTCTGCTTGATATATAACTCTATTCTTGGCTAGCATTAAACTCCTGAAGCTTCGATGACTCATCAACATATCTAACCAATTCTTTCCGCTGCCTAGCTGTAGCTGGTATCAAACTTTTAGAATACTGATTGGCTTTAATTCTAGCAAGAGAAAAGGCATTACTTTTGGCACTGGCACCATTCCTAGCTATGCGTGTGGGACGGAATAAGCCAGACCAAGCCATTTGCAAAGAGTGATTAACAGATTAACATTGCCATACACTACTAACACTATTACATATATATACACAAGCCTCATTCCCCCTTGTAAGGGGGGTGGCCGAGCTAAGAAACGCGCATGCACCACGATCCACACACACCTCAACTACTCCTCTCAGCTCCTTGGGGATAAAGGGTTGCCACGTCTCACCCCCCTTCCACCCTGCTATGGTCATCCACAAGGTAGGCGGGCAAAGATATTCTACAAAGAGGCCCGACAGCCGCAGCTGGCTTACCCCCACAGCTTCATCACATGGCAACACCTCTCACACCCGTCCACCACAGTTTACTGAGCTAGAAGGTGAGAGGAATCCTTTGGGCCGCGTTATATACCTATTACTATTACTCATGTAATTGCTACTACTACTACTACTACTACTACTACTACTACTACTACTACTACTACTACTACTACTACTACTACTACTACTACTACTACTA
>JAXCGZ010013451.1:72500-99467 GCA_037179515.1 Halocaridina rubra | reverse complement strand
CAAGCGATATATCCATGCAGTATGCTGGGTAAAGAGACACTGAAGCGCATGGCGGAAAAGTGCCTCCGAGGCTGTCGATTATTTACTAAAATGAAATTTTTTTTTTTAGAATTTTTTGCATGGGCATTATTCGTGTATTTCGTAATTTGTTACTATTATTTTTTTGGGGGCGTTATTCCAATTTTGCGGATTATAAACACGTGAAAAAGCGATCTGGGTGTATATATGTGTGTGTGTGAATAATATATATGACTCAAACCTAGGACACATACTTACTGTGCCAAGGCGCTACCAACAGAAGATCTTTATCTGCTGTACTAGGAATGAATGCATTCTATCTGAATACCACTCTGTTCATATTAGTTTCCACTTACCTCACTTGTGGCTTCATTTTTGCATATATATATATATATATATATATATATATATATATATATATATATATATATATATATATATATATATATATATATATATATATATATATATATATATATATATATATATATATATATATATATATATATATATATATATATATATATATATATATATATATATATATATATATATATATATATATATATATATATATATATATATATACATACAGTGCTCCCTTGTTTATTGTGGGGATTCGGTTCCGGGACCCGCCGTGAAAGGTGAAAATCCGCGAAGTAGGCGCACCATATTTATTATAGGTATTTTACATTTATTTTTACCTCTACTGTATAAACCCTCCCTGCACTGTTAACATACCACCCTTTACTTTATTAATAACAGTGTGCAAGCATAAATTTATATGAACGTGATTGATAAGCATACCTTGAATGACGTGATGATGACGTTTACATACTCCACAGCCAATGACAGCTTTATGGCTACTTTTTGTGAGAGAAGAATGTGGTAATGGGGAGTTGCTATTGCTGTTTCTTCTTTTGTGCGAAGATGGTCTTGTAAGGAGTCTTGGCATCGTCAATAGTATTGCAGAAGTGCACTGAACGAACCATATCGTCATGCTTCTGCAACAGTTGTTGAAGTTCTTTGGCCATGTTATGCATAGCTGCCAGCCATTCGAGTGTAAGACCAGGTTCTCCGACTTCATCGTGCGTTTCCTGTTCTTGTTGTTCTTCTTTTGTTGCTGATTTTGTCATTTCCTCCATGTCTTCATCAGTTATCGGCTGCGAGTGGCAGTCGATCAGGTAATTCACGTCTTCTTGAGTCATATCTTTAAAGCCTTCTCCTCCTAGCAATGCAGCCAACTTCACAGCTTTCTCAACTGCTGAGTTATGCACTTCGTCAGGAGCGAATCCCTTGTAGTCTTAGATGAATTCAGGCTACAATTTCTTCCACATGGCATTAATTGTGGCCGGCTTTATCTCATTGCTTGCATTCTGAATATGTTGGAGGCATGTAGCAATTGTGTAGTTACGCCAGTACGCCTTCAGTATGTATTCTTTGTCCGCATTCATGGAGTTAACCAGGTTCGCCAGGGCATTTCGTGTGTAGAGGGCCTTGAACGCACGAATAAGGCCTCGATCCATAGGCTGAATCAGTGATGTCGTATTCAGTGGCAGAAACTCTACCTGAACACCGTCATAATGGAGATCAGTTGCGAGGCAACCAGCATTATCCATCAAAAAAAGGACTTTAAATTCAAGGCCCTTCTCTGTAAGATAAACTTTGACCTGAGGGATAAAGCATAGGTGAAACCAATCCAATGTGAGGCTTTTCGTGATCCAGGCCTTAGGGCTATGCATCCAATACACTGGCAACAAATTCTTGTTCTTATTCTTCAAAGCCCTAGGGTTCTTCGACTTGTAGATAAGCCCAGGTTTTAACATAAAGCCCGCAGCATTCCCGCACATGACGGGGGTAACGCGGTCTTTGTGCGCTATAATTTCCGAGGCTTTAGCTTCTTCCTTAGAAAGAAAAGTACGAGATAGCATTTTCTTCCAAAATAACCCAGTTTCATCCCTGTTAAACACTTGCTCAGGAGCATAATCGCCTTCCTCGATAATTTTCTTGAAGTCGTTGTTTACATATTTGTCAGCTGCAGCTGTATCTGTAGAGGCAGCTTTACCATGCACTGAAACACTCTTTAGGCCAAAGCGTTTTCGAAATTTGGCGAACCGTCCCTTGCTAGCAACGAACAATGGTTTCCTTGGTGGAGAATCGTTGGAGGGTCCTGGTTGTGGGTCGTCTATTTCTTCTTGTTTCTCCTCCTCCTCACGGTCGCCACTGTCGTCATCAGGTTCCTTTGGAGTGAATGTCTTATACAGCTTCTTCGCCTTTATTTGTATGATACTCGTGTCTAAGCTGATGTTCTTCTTCCTGCAATCAGCAAGCCACAGGGCCAAAGCAGATTCCATTCACACTATTATCTTATTGCGGGGTGTTACGACCCTCTTCGCTGTTTTGTTAAAAGTAAGAGTCACTGTCTTCCTGATATTAGCCTCATCCTTCTTGATGTAGCGAACAGTAGATTCGTTGATGCCAAAATGGCGGCCGACATCCGCGAACCCTCTTCCTTCCTCCAGCATATCTAACAGTTATACCTTATCTGCTATGGTCAACATTGTCCTTTGCCACTTAGGCTCACTATCAGAAGCCTTAGAAGATGAAGGACGCTTGGGCGGCATTGCAGGGGTTGAAATACAAAAGTTTCACAAAATCTCAAGCACAAAGTATCAATAAGCACAACGCGAATGGCGCACACATGAGTAAACTGAACGGGTGAGGCGGGACAATGGAAGATGTTGGGAGAATCAAGCTTCAATCAAAAAGCCAATCAGACCCCAAGATACAGAACATACAGAAAAACAATTCTGTGATTCATCGTCTCCATTTTACAAGATGCCAATACTGGTATTGTATTTTATATGGTGCAGTACTGTGAGTTACATGTTTAAATTTATATTTTTTACTGTTTTACTATTCTTAGGCTGGGAAATAAACTTTTTTATCAATAAAATAATGAAAATACTGGAAATTTTAATATGTAGTATCTCACGTAGATGCGATTCTTTTCGTTTTCTGAAACGCCGTTTTCGGTATCATATTTTATATGGTGCAGAGTTACATGTTTAAATTTATGTTTTTTACTATTTTTACTGTTTTATTATTCTTAGGCTGTGAAATACTTTTTTTTTTATCAATAAAATAATGAAAATACTTTTTTTTTTTTCAATAAAATAATGAAAATACTGGAAATTTTAATATTTCCACATATCGTGGATTTTCGCATATACCCAGAAAAAAAAATACATATGCTCGCCAAATTATCTGTGATGCACTGAATTCGCGGTAGGTGAATCGCGATATAGCGAGGGATTACTATATATATATATATATATATATATATATATATATATATATATATATATATATATATATATATATATATATATATATATATATATATATATATATATATATATATATAACTCTTCTCTGATCACCAGTACTGCTTCCGGAAGGCAAGATCCAATGGTGACCTCCTGTCCCATCTTACTCATGTATGGTCATCTTCTCTGAGGAACTTTGTGAAATCCTTTGTTGTCACCTCTGATATCTCTAAGGCTTTTGACAGTGTCTGGCATAAGACTCTGTTGGCCAAACTCCCTGCCTATGGCTTAACCCCATCTCTCTGCTCTCTGATTTCCAGTTTTCTTTGTGACCGTTTTATATCTGTAGTTGTTGACGGTGCAACATCTAGGGCACTTCCTGTTTTCAGTAGTGTTCCACAGGGCTCTGTTCTTTCACCTACTCTGTTCCTTCTCTTCATCAATGATCTTCTACAATTCCCACCTTCCTCTCTTCTTCATGTCTTTGCCGACGATTCTACCCTTCACTTTTCCTCTGCCTTTTCTTCACAACTTTCATCTGCTACTCGTAATCTGTCTCGTATCTCTTTCTTTCTACTCTCATTTCTGATTTGCAAGGGTGTCTGAGTGGGGCACCCAAAATTTAGTTAAGTTTAATGCCTCCAAGACACAGTTCCTGGTTACTTCTTTATATTCTTCTCCTCCTGAAAGCCCTATTGTCTTCGAAACTAAAGAAATTTACCCTCTTAATTCTATCAAAATATATAAGAATCCATATAGCCTCTAACTTGTCTTGGAGGAATCACATATTCCAAATTAACTAAATCTGCATCCAAAAAATTGGGGGTTCTGTTTCGTTTTTGTCATTACTTTTCCTCTGTACAGTTACTTAATTCTATAAAGGTCTTATCATTCCCTGCTTAAAATACTGCTCACACATCTGGGGTGCTTCTTATAGTTATCTCCCTGATAGAGTTGAATATAAGGTTCTCAGGCTTCTAATCTGGATTTTTTCTCTCTTCACTGTAAGGTATCATCCCTTTCTCATTTTTATTGCTGCTACTTCCATCGCTGCTCTGATGAGTTGGCGAGTTGCACCCTTCTGCTACTGCCGAGCCCACTTAACATTCGCCAAGTAGCCTCATCTCACTGATACTGTGTGGGGATTTGTAGCTTGCAGATTGGTCGGTGCAGCGACTGCTTCTTCCCATCTACCTCCAGACTATGTAACTGTCTTCCTCCTTCTATCATTTCAAATTCTTATGACCTCTTTTCTTCAAAAAGCGGATCTATTGTCATCTTAGGGCCTAATCCTCCATATCGATTGGTCCTCAGTACTTTGACAATTTTCTCAGTCTGTCCTTTTCCTTTGTGTATCATTACCTCATTGCCATAATGTTTTCTCGTGCCCTGGCCTTTATTGATGACAGCAGTTTTTTGCCTGTCCCGGTGTCACACTCATAAAAAAAAAATAATATATATATATATATATATATATATATATATATATATATATATATATATATATATATATATATATATATATATATATATATATATATATATATATATTTCTATACACCTAGTTTGCTTTTTACACGTGTTTATGATCCGCAAAATTGGAATAATGCCCCTAAAAAATAATAGAAAAAAAATACGAAATTTGCGAATAACCCCCATGCAAAAAAAAAAAAAAAAAAAAAAAAAAAAAAAAAAAAAAAAAAAAAATCATTTTAGTAAATAATCAACCACCCATGTACAGTGTAAGATAGAATTGAGTACTTCATACATGCATTTGTTTATTGAAATTTATTATTTTCATTCAATATGTTTCTAAGAAAAGTTGGTGTATGTTAAGGAATTTCTTGTATATAAATAATAAATAACTTATATTTTTAGTTGACAGTACTCAACATGAAAGGGGATGACTACAACTTTGATATACCCAGTGCAACGACTGTGGAGAATTTTAAGAAAATGGCTGTGGGCCATTTTTTTGGGTTACAAGCTATTGCAGGAAGTCAAGAAGGTGACAAACAAGGAAATAAAAATACTAAAGGTAGTGGAAACCATACTTATAGATTAGTAGTACTGAGAGAAAGAAGACCTCTTCAAGATGTCAATTCACTCCATTTTGAAAACATAATTGATAATGGTAAGTAATATATTATACTCTTGGAATACATTTTACGAAGATATGCTCATCATTTATAGTATCTTGAAATCCACATATTGTATATGATGATAAGTGTTGCTGAATTGTTTTGAAGCTACTGGATATAATTTGCAGATGTTTTGCTATTGGTGGAATGTAGAGACCCACCATCACCAACCCAAGACTCAACAGATGAAGTCTCCTCACCCACAGAGATGCAGATAGCCAGTAAAACATCTCATCTTGTGAATCGTAATGATAATCGAGATGCAGAACCTGCTAATCCTTCAACAGATGTTAGTACTATGACATTTTATACATCTTTTGAAGATTTTAATATAGGTCTTGACAATAATGAATTCTTGATTATAGATCAAATGATGTTTTGTAGGGTTCAGAAGTATGATTTTGCGTGTATTGGCCACACTTTTACTTGGAAGAAGGACTCTCTTTGTGGACAGAATACAGTACATTATATTGGTATTGCTATTATTGAGCCTTGGAGTGAGTGTTACATCCTTCACTAGTTACATATAGCAAAAATGCTTAATACTTATTGCATGCTTGTGAGATAGGCTTATCTGTATTGATGGATGTAGATTATTTTGTTACTAATAGTTTAACATGGAAAATCTTAGGTTTAAATTTTATTTGGTATTAACCTGATGTAATATTCTTTATATACTCATATAAAAGGTATTACAGGGGGATCTTGGTTTACACTGTCCTCGAGTCACAATGGTTCGTGGTTACAACACATTTCCCATAAATTATTTTGTTTATTTTTTGATATTTTTTTGCATGTATTATGACCCCAAGTGTAATGCCGATTCTTCTGATGGCAGTGCTTTGATGAAAAGGAAAGCCATCTCCATGGAAGTGAAACTTAGATAGTAAAGTGCATGGAAAAGGGAAAAACTGTACTTTTGCATTAGAATAGTTGCTCATTTAGGTGTGTTCCGATTTACACTGAAATTTGGGTTACATCACATTTCAGGAACGGATCTCTGACATAAGTTGAGAACCCCCTGTATATGCATATTTGTGCTTTACTGAATGAATTTTGCAATATATTTTATGAAGAAGATTTCTTGTGCCCTAATTTTGGGAAATTACATAGGAATGTGAGCTCCAATACTGCACTTTTGTTCGTGTCATTTTGTACTGCGGCATTAAATGCTATATCGTAAATATTCTTCCTTATAGTTTCAGACTGAGTTTCGTCGTATTTTAGTAACAATGATTGAGGCTTCAGTAAGACTAATTAGTGCTGATCCTGAGTCAAAAGATGTCTTTGATCAGATTTTAGAGAAATTGGAAAAGCGTCATCGTCCTAAAATTGATCGAGTTGCCCTTGGTCAACTTATAGAAATGGGTTTTCCTGAATCTAAAGCTACAAAAGCATTGCAACTCAAAAGGTTGGTTCATATTTTGATGTATTACATCTAGTATCTGTTTTAAGTGTACTTATCATTATAACAAAAAGTAAATTGGCTTGGGGTGGTATGCATGCTATATTAGTAAAATTTTGATGTAAGCAGAGATGTGAAAGCCAATAATGGCATCTTTTATATCCTGCTACCTACTAAGGTTACATAAATACACTTACGAAGATTAAATTGAGTTAGATGTAATAACTTGCATGGAAATAGAGACATGAAAGGACAGTAATGGTTTCTGTCTTATCCTCTTGTTTTTCGTTCTCTTGAGGTTAAATGAGTATGCTTATAAAGATAAACATCTCTTTGGTAGAACCACCTTCTCCATAATCTTAGGCATAAGATTGGTTCCATCATGTCTGTTTGGAGAATACTTTGTACCTTTGTTTTTTCTTTCTTGAATTTGAGAGGAAGAAAAAGCAAAGGTAGCTTATTATTAAGCTGTGTACTCTGCTGCTTTTAAGTTTTTTATATTACTTAAATGCTTGAACCAGTTTTTTTTACAAACGTATATATTATTGAATATACTGACTTATGCTTACGAATAAACAGTTGTATGATTACTATTAAGTCATAGGGGACTGCAGTTGGACATTGGTTAGTCTTCGATTCAGGAAGTGACAAACCCATATTTGATCCCAGTGTGGACATTGGGAAAAGCATCAAGCCTTAATTCCCCAGCTCCAACATGTCTGTGTCCACCACCACTTGAACTGGGATTTATAACAACACACAAAATAGCAAACAACAAAAACTTTTAATTTGTAGACTTAATGTACAGTAATATACCAATGCTTTTTACACCAATTATACAGTTCTTTAGGCCTTATACTTTATAATAAATGCCACTTAACTCTTGCTGTGACAAATACTTCTTCTTGAAAATAGACGATTATTTTGAATACATTATATGTAAAGTTTTTTTAAATTACTGATGTTTTACCTTAATATCCTAGTTTATGCAGTTGCCCGGAATAATGTTAGGAAGAATATCCATTTGTAAAACTTTTAACTAAACTCAAGCACTAGTCACTATTAGGCTAGTGAGAATCAACAAATTCATATGAATGTGGGCAAAAGCTGTAGATAAGAATTTCTTGTAGACATCACTGATCTAGAATTTTTTCCAGGCTTTACACAAACTAGAATAGTCTTAGAAAAAAAAAAAAACTTGCTTTGCAGGCTTGTTTCAAATCGGGTACACTGCCATCAGTCTTGTCTTTTACTGCATAAAGCCATTCTTTCACATCTCTTTAATTATACTGGTTTCTCATCATATGGTCTTGATGCATACCATATATTGTAAAGTTATTCCCCCATCAGCGTCTTTCAAGATGTAGTTTTCATAAGATGAATCGGGTTTCTTCTCAACGAGTTATTTATATTTCCAGTTTTTCCTCATGTTACTTGTTTGCTTTTATCTTCATGTTATTAAGATCCTTGCTCAAGAGAAGCTTTTTCTCCTTATCCTTCATAGCATAGCTCTAGCATGTGGTAAAATTACCCTGTAAGCCATTTTTATTATTTCAGTTAGTTTTTCTTAAAAGTTTAATATGAGTATATCAAGAGTCTCCTGATTTCTCTTGCATGTCTATTTCTTTAGTGATATTGGTTTCTCTGATATTTTAATTTTATGAAGAGGAACTGATCTCCAGTAGATAATATTCTACTTTTCCTTAAGCAATTGAATTGTAGTCTTTTTTTTTTTTTTTTTTTTTTTTTAAATGGAAATCTCTTAAAAACTTCTAACAACTGAATAAAACTGAAAAGTAGTAGCATTTATTATATAGGAAAATGAAACTTGATAGTGAATGTCTCATTACCAGTGAAAGATTACAGTGTAGGAGATTGTGCAGTACTGGTATATACAACTGTATGCTAATATTTTTTTTTTCATTTTTAGAACTTTAAGTGAAGCAATGGAGTGGTTGCTAGAAGAATCCAGCAAGGAGGATTGTGATTTCAAGTCCTTAGATGATGCCGCAAACCATCTGTTGGTTTCTGCAGTTGATCCCAAGGCTTCTTTTGAAGAGCAGCAAGAAGATCCAGCAAAGAAAATTCTTAGACGATTTTTGCAATACAGAAAAAAGTGGTTCCAGGTAAGGTTTAGATAAAGAAATTTTATTTCTAAGTATATAGTAATTTTAGCAGTGCGTTACAAAAACTCATTTTTGTAGTACAAATGCAAAATTTAGAGGGTTCTGCTAGGCTGCTACTTTCACTATGCCTGAAGGAGTTTTGGGGTTATCACCAGTGTTTGCATCTTGCATACAAACTGGATAAGGCTTCTATGATGCTTTGTTGACAATATATCTCATACACTGACAAAATTGTAAAATTTGAAGGTATACTGTTGAGGTTTGATCATTTAAATTGTAATGGTTAAAATAGTTCTAACTTTTGAGGATACTAAATATCTGAGCATATTCGTCATGACGACAGCACAATTAATAGCTTTCTTTTCAAGGGACATTGAAGTCCACTTTTTAGGTTATATTATATCTTTTTTGCTTGGGATACTCAACTGTTAAAAAAATACATGAGTCTGATCATGTCTTTTGACAAGCAGACAAATAAGTGTTATCACAGAAATGTTTATCAAAAGGTTTTGGTACTCGAGAAAGTTGACAGTGCCAGATAATTTTATGTTTTGGAGTTGGCACAAAGGCAGATAGCAGATATATTGAAAGAGTAGGAGAAGGGGGAAAACTATTTGGGACATGGAGTTGGGTATGGAAGGAGAAATCCATACCATGGCAGAGTAATTATAGATAGTGTTAAGGGTTATTGCTCCTACAGTTTTGGATGGTAGTGAATGGGCTTAAATAAAGCTCATAAAAATGAAACTAAGATGCTTTGAAGATTTGTGAACTAGGTTAGTTACATAGGGTAAAGAATGAGAGTCGGAAAGAGAGATTTATGGCTTTAAAAAAATTTATTGGTTAGAGTGAAACAGAGAGGCCCTAACTGGTTTGGACATGGATAAAGAATGACCAGTGAGAGAATCGTGAAGATGTAGAGGTTAACTTTACTGCATATTTGAAGCAGAGGTAGGCCAAGGAGTGTGATACCCTGTCCGAGCAAGACTTAGCATTCCAGGAGGATGAATGGCATGCTAATGATAGTGACTTACAGTTGCATTATGCAGCCTACCATGACAGACATCAGTAAACATGAATATGCCTTCATAAAAGTAAGCCTGGGAAGCCTTATGTTGCTTGGTCTTATTCTGTATATGTGAAGCTGAGCAGATATGATAGAGAGATGAAAGAAAGTTGTTGTGCATGTGGTTATAGCCACCCTGCTGATCTTGGCAGAAGAAATCAAGTTGTATGAAAAAATTTGGTATGGTCTTGTCCACTTTACACAATTCATATAAGCTGATGTTGATTGGTCTTATTCTGTATATGTGAAGTTGAGCAAATATATATGATAGAGAGATGAAAGAAAGTTGTCGTGCACCTGGTTATAACCATCCTCCTGATCTTGGCAGGAGAAAACAAGTTGTATGAAAAAAATTTGATATGGTCTTGTCCACTTTTTATAATTCATAAAAGCTTTGAGTGCCTGCATATTATCATAAGAGGTATATTAATGAGTATTATTCTTATTGTGGTTTTCATTTGGTTGTAGCCACCCTGCTGAAAAGGCAGTAAAAATTCAATATGTGACTAAATGTCTGGTAGGCTTTTGAAGCATTTATAAGAAAAAATATCTATATTTCAACCTTGAGGTCTTAGAAGGCGAGTCATTGAAAAAGTAGTGTGACTGGTAGTCCCTCCCAATTTTATGCTGAGAAAAAAAAAGAAAAGAAAAGGAAAAACTATATTATAAATATATATTAATATATAATATATATAATATATATATATATTATATATATATATATATATAATATATATATATATATATATATATCTATATATATATATATATATATATATATATATATATATATATATATATATATACGTATATATATATATATAATATATATATATATATATATATATATATATATATATATATATATATTATAATATATATATATATATATGTTTTTTCTTTCTTTCAACTCAGCATAAAAGGCACAACTATAATAAATGACCTGAAGTAACATACCTTGCCTTTTCCTCACCATTGCTTCTCACTTTCTTCTGGCAAGAAAAAATAACTTGATATGAGGAGGATAGCCAAGCCCTTCTAGTCACATAACATACTGTTATGTATATTTCAGCCAAGCCCCCAAGCATTACAAAATTTAAAAGCACTGGGTTACCAAGAGGAACAGGCTATTGATGCTTTACGAGCCACAAGCAACAATGAGAAAGCAGCAGTAAGTTCATGAAAGTCACTGTTTTACTCTAGCTAATCATTTTGTTTATATTTTCCTCAGCCTTCTTTATCTCAGTACTGAAGAACAGATCATCATTCTCCCTGTTAAGTACTTTTTACAGTGTTTATATCCTCATAATCAGTGTTGAATACTTTATAGAGAATTAATGCATAACTTAATTATGTGTACTTTCTGTAGTCATTATTTATTTGTTTAGTTTTGCATAAGGGAGCTCCTTTTCAGTCGTCCTCTTTATGGCCATTATTTATATTGGACATATAAATAAACTGATGCTACCTTTTGGAATAATTATTAAATGGTACAAAGCTGTCTAATAGCTGTAAGCATATGATTGCAATGGTGAACGATTTTTAAAGGTAATATGGAGTTGTTTTACAGACTTATATGCCCTTTCATCTCTTAACCCAGAGAAGGTTTTCCATTTGGTTTGCTGAATAAGAGGTCTTCGTTAATAGTACCTGAGAACTAACCAGCATTAAAATGTTATGTATTTCCAGCGTGATTTACTTGATAAACAACTTCCGGCAGAAGATCAGGGCCTTGATCGTGATTCACCAATAATATCGGCCATTATGGCTTCACCAGTGATACAACTTGCTTTACCCAAACCCAAAACTTTACTTGGTAAGAACTTTGTAGAATATAGTTTTCTGTGGTAATTCATAGTTATGGGTGGGATAGAGCACTGCAGTTTTACTCCCTGCCTAGCATAGCAAGGGAAGGAATGGTAATCTCTTCCTCTCAAAAGTATTTTCCTATCATAAAACTGCTGATAAGAGTGAGGTTGTGCTGGGTATGATTAAGGCCTCCTGCTCTTTTTTTTTTTTTTTTTTTTTTTTTTTTAATGAGTGGCTAGCCCGCTGGTTTCAGCAAGATATGGTGCTATGTGAAAGTAAAAGGGAATTTTTATATTGGTATCTCTAATTTATCAGACTTCGTATTGGTCCATTAATAATACTTGTCTGATGTTAAAATATATTGTACAAGTCTTTCCCATTATTGCTAAGGTTATCCATTTTTTTTTTCAGCTCTAATGATGCTGTTTGAGAGCCATGTGAATGCCAATATGTGGTTAAGCGATCCAGATACTCATCCTGTTGTTAGCCAGATGTTGCGAATCTACCATGCAGAAAAACACACTTTAAGCCACCCAGCTCCTACTGCAGCACCTTCTGCCCAAAATCTACCTTCTTCAGCTGTAGTAACCACTTCTCAAAATCATCCACAACAAATGCCAGGACCTACTACCCACTCTGGTTCCCCACTGTCACTTATTCAGGATAATTCTGCTTCAATATCTGCAAGTGATGTAAATGTTCCTTCTCCTTCATTATATATTCCTGATTTCATTTCTCCAGTAGGTAATCCTAGGAGAAATGATGATCAGCCTTATCCAGAGGAAGTGCCTCATCCATATCAACATAGTGACAACACTAGGAATGGCCACTTACCCAATAATCAGAGTCAGTCTTTGTCATATCATATTCAGTCCCACAGGGTGCAAGAGCCCACACCAAGATGGTCAGTCCCTTCTACGCATGATGCTCAATACAGTACTGAAATTATGTCAGTTTCTCACCCTGGTTCACCAGTGGGAGAGATGGTACTAACAACAAATGAGTCTAGTTTGGCTAATGGTGCAAATACGGATATTGAAATGTTGGAATCAGATAACGGAACGCAAGAAATGGAGTTTAAGTAAATTTAAAATATATATATATATATATATATATATATATATATATATATATATATATATATATATATATATATATATATATATATATATATATATATATATATATATATATATATATATATATACAGTGGTGACCCCAACCCACGAACTTAATATTGCAAAAAAAAAAAGTGTACTTGGGTTGGAAAGTTCGTGGGTTGGATTTGATTTTCCCATTGAAAAGCATGTAAATCGAATTAATCCATTCCAGGTCATTCATTTTAAAAGTTTTTAAGTCATGAAAAACAATAAATATAGTCCAGGTTATAAGCAATATACTCTGTAAACAGAAAATAGCATAATTAAGGAAAATAAAATTAATAATAGAAATACAGTACTGTAAGTTACCTGTTTGGATGATTGTTGCTAGCATACATGGATGGTGGTGGTGGTGGTGGAGGAGGAGAGGGATTTATTTTTTTGGAAGGCGAGTCCCCTTCCATACAATCGTTAGGGAACTCTTCTGTTACAGGCTGTATTTCTGGTGTTTTCTCTTTTCTCATTTGGAAGCTGCTTCCCTGCCTACTGGGACAAGGAAACGATCCAGAGAAATTTGCCTTTTTCTTCTTTGGTAAGTTTTTCTAAAAATATTCATCGCATTGTCATTTACCATATTCACCACTCTATTGCCCACAGTTTTATCTGGGTGATGATTCTTAATAAAAGCCTGCACTTCATTCTACTTACTAAAAATTTCTTTCAATTTTTCACTGGACACCTTTACCCCTTCCTCTGGTGACTGCTCTTCTTGGAGAATCTTCACGTTGCAACTCGATTAATTCATCCGTGGTAAGTTCTTCTTTGTGGTCCTCCACTAGCTCCTCCACATCTTCCTCATTGACTTCCAAGCCCAAACTTTTGCCCATGGCCAGAATTTCATTCACAATTTGAATAGCTAAGTCCTGCTTGAAGCCTTCAAAGTCTCTTATCAGTTACACAACCTGGCCAAAGTTTCCTCCAGGCGGAGTTCACTGTACGATATGAGGCCTCCTTCCATGCTTTTTCAATGAGGCCAATGCAGTGGAGGATATTAAAGTGGTCTTTCCAGAAATCACGAAGGGTCGTCTCTGTGTCATTGGTGACCTGAAAACACCTGGCAAAAAGACCCTTTGTATGCAACTTTTTAAAATTAGAAATTACCAGCTGGTCCATGGGCTGGAGGATAGGAGTAGTGTTGGGAGGCAGAAATTTTACTTTAATGAAGTCATAATGTATAGCGAGATCTTTTTCCACACCTGGAGGATGGGCAGGAGCATTATCCATTATGAGGAGACACTTAAGAGGCAAATAATTTTCCTCAAGATATTCCTTCACTCGTGGCGCAAACACTTCAATCAACCACTCTAGGAATAAAATCCGCATGACCCAAGCCTTTGGATTTGACCTCCACATTACTAGGAGGCTAGCCTTCAATACGTTATTGCGTTTAAAAACACACAGATTTTCAGGGTAGTAAACTAAAAGAGGCTTAATTTTACAGTCCCTACTAGCATTAGCGCACAATAAGAGGGTAATCCTGTCTTTCATTGGTGTGTGGCCAGGCAGTGATTTCTCCTCTTGGGTTATATAGGTTCTTTTGGGCATTTTCTTCCAAAAGAGTCCTTTTGTTTTCACAAACACTTGTTGCGAGATATAACCTTCATTCTTGAAAAATTTAGTGAATTTTTTCATGTAAAAATCCGCTGCTTTTTGGTCGGAACTAGCCCCCTCTCCGTGTCTAATGACGCTATGAATCCCAGTTCGGTGACGAAAGTGTTCAAACCAGCTTCTACTGGCTTTAAATGCGTCAACTTTGGCACCACTAGAACCCGGAGAGTTCGTTACCAAATCTTGGTGGATTTGCAAAGCCTTAGCGCATATTATGGAATCGCTAATACTATCGCCAACCAACTGTTTTTCATTTATCCACAACAATAATAATTTTTCTACCTCTTCTATCACCTGTGACCTTTTCTTCGTTAATATATTGACTCCCTTTGCCACGTTAACTGCCTTTAAGATTTCTTTATTCTTTAAAATAGTGCAGACGTGGATTTTGGCATGTAATATTACATGGCGAGATCGAACACAAGCACCCTATTTACATGTTTTACAATTATTTCTTTTTTCGTTTCCACTGTTATGCGTGTTAGGTGTTTGACTCCAATTTCACTAACACTTTTAACTTTCTTAGGAGCCATAATACGGGCTATATTAAAAGAAAAATAATGGAAACTAAGCAAGAACTGTGATAGAATCACGAACAAACCACCCAGCGCGGGCACCAATGCAAAACCGAGAGTGGCCGAGTGGAACCCAAGTGGCGGCTGAGAGCAGCCGAATGGGACACATGGTGGCTTGGCCAACACATTTTTGTTCGTGGATTGGGGTAAAACTTGTTTACAATATATATATATATATATATATATATATATATATATATATATATATATATATATATATATATATATATATATATATATATATATATATATATATATATATATATATATACAGTGTTCCTTCCACTATCGCGAGGGTTCGATTCCGGGACCCGGCGAGAGACAGGAAAATCGCCGAGTAGGATCAGCCTATATGTACATAGATATTTAAATTTATTTTTACATTTATACACCGTATAAACTGTATAAACCCTCCCTGTACTGTTAAGAAACCACCCTTTACTTCATAAATTACAGCATGCAAGCGTAAATTTATATGACATACTCATGTACATAGGTATTTTACAATTATTTTTACGTTTACTGTATAAACCCTCCCTGCACTGTTAAAAAACCACCCTTTACTTTATAAATAACAGCATGCAACGTAAATTTATATGTATGTGATAGGTAAACTTACCTTATCTGTTATGGTTAACATTCTCCTTTGCCGCTTAGGCTCACTACAAGAAGCCTTAGAAGATGAAGGATGCTTGGGAGGCATTGCAAAGGTTAAAATATGCGAGTAAAAAAATCACAAGCAAAACGTATTAATAAGCACAACGTGAACAGCGCACACGTGAGTTAAACTGAATGAGCCTTTGTCCGAAACGCTGATAGCGTTATCGTATTTTACATGTTGCAATACTGTTAATATTTATGTGTTTTACTGTTTTATTATTCTTAGGCTAAGAAATACGTTTTTTTATCAATAAAATCATAAAACTACTGGAAATATAAATATATATGCTAGCTCACGTAGCTGCGACCCCAATACATTGTACGCTATCGGACACTAATTCGCATGATGCAATACTGTGATTATACTGTACGTACGTATATCTAAATTTATGTTTTTTACTATTTTTTACTGTTCTATTATTCGTAGGCTGGGAAATAATTTTTTTTTATCAATTAGATAATGAAATTTTTTTTTTTCAATAAAAAAAAGGAAAATACTGAGAATTTTTGTTTTTCATATTTTAATATTTTTGCATATACCCCCCCCCCCCAAAAAAAAAAAATTGCCAAAAACTAACCGTGGTACAGTGAAAATGCGAGCCAAGAAACGCGATCCAGCAGAGGATGACTGTACATACATATATATATATATATATATATATATATATATATATATATATATATATATATATATATATATATATATATATATATATATATAATATATATATATATATATATATATATATATATATATACACTGTGATCCTTCGCTCTATCACGTTTATCTCCCAGTCTACGAATAATAAAACAGTAAAAAATAGTAAAAAACATAAATTTATATATATAACTCACAGTATTGCATCATGTGAAATAGTGTCCTATAGCGTACAATGTATTGGGGTCGCACCAACGTGAGCTAGCGTATATATTAAACATTCCAGTAGTTTCATGATTTTATTGATAAAAAAACGTATTTCTTAGCCTAAGAATAATAAAACAGTAAAAAATAGTAAAAAACATAAATACTAACAGTATTGCACCATGTAAAATACGATACCGCTATCAGCGTTTCGGAAAACGAAAAGGGTCAAACCTACGTGAGATAGTACATATTGAAATTTTCATTATTTTATTGATAAAACAAGTATTTCCTAGCCTAAGAGTAATAAAACAGTAAAAAAATAGTAAAAAACATAAATTTAGATACATAACTCACAGTACTGCATCATGTGAAATACTGTCCGATAGCGTACACTGTATTGGGGTCGCACCTACGTGACCTAGCATATATATTAAAATTTCCAGTAGTTTCATGATTTTATTGATTAAAAAACGTATATTTTTAGCCTAAGAATAATAAAACAGTAAAAAATAGTAAAAAACATAAATACTAATAGTATTGCACCATGTAAAATACGATACCGCTATCAGCGTTTCGGACAAAGGCTTGCACCATCTTCCATTGTCTCGACAAACCACCCTTTACTTTATTAATAACTGGGTGCAGGCGTAAATTTATATGAACGTGATAGGTAAACTTACCGTGAATGACGTGTACATACTCCACAGCCAATGACAGCTTTATGGCTGCTTTTTGGGAGAGAAGAACATGGTAATGGGGAGTTGCTGTCGCTGTTTCTTCTTTTGTGCAAAGATGGTCTTGTAAGGAGTTTTGGCATGGTCAATAATATTGCAGAAGTGCACTGAACGAACCATATTATCGTCATGCTCCTGCAACAGTTGTTGAAGTTCTTTCGCCATGTTATACATGGCTGCCAGACGTTCGAGTGTTAGGCCAGGTTCTTCGACTTCTTGATTCGTTTCCTCTGGTTGTTGTTCTTTCTCTTCTTTGCTCGGTGATTTTGTCATTTCCTCCAAATCTTCATCAGTCAAAGGCTGCGAGTGGCAGTCATTCACGTCTTTGTGAGTCATATCTTTAAAGCCTTCTCCTACTAGAAATGCAGCCAGCTTCACAGCTTTCGCAACTGACGAGTTATGCACTTGGTCAGGAGCGAATCCCTCTAGTCGTAGATGACTTCCAGCCACAATTTCTTCCACATGGCATTGATTGTGGCCGGCTTCATCTCATTGATTGCATTCTGAATATTTTGAAGGCATGTAGCAATCGTGTAGTTACGCCAGTAAGTCTTCAGTACGAATTCTTTCTCCGCATCCATGGAGTCAACCAGGTTCGCCAGGGCATTTCATGTGTAGAGGGCCTTGAATGCATGAATAATGACTTGATCCATAGGCTAAATCAGTGATGTCGTATTCGGTGGCAGGAACTCTACTTGAACGCCGTCATATTGGAGATCAGTTGCGTGGCCACCAGCATTATCCATCAAAAGAAGAACATTAAATTCAAGGCCCTCCTCCGCAAGATAAACTTTGACCTGAGGGATATAACATTGGTGAAACCAGCTCGATGTGAGGCTTTTTGTGATCCAGGCCTTAGGGTTATGCATCCAATATACTGGCAGCAGATTCTTGTTTTTAGTCTTTAAAGCCCTAGGGTTCTTAGACTTGTGAATAGGCCTGAGCTTTAACATGAAGCCTCCAACATTCCCGCACATGGCGAGTGTAACGCGGTCATTGTGCGCTTTAAATCCCGGGGCTTTAGCTTCTTCCTTAAAGAGAAAAGTGCGAGACGGCATTCTCTTCCAAAATATCCAAGTCTCATCCATGTTAAAGACTTGCCCAGCAGCATATTCGCTTTCAGCGATAATTTTCTTGAAGTTGTTCTTTATATATTCTACAGCTGAAGCTATATCTGCAGAGGCAGCTTCGCCATGCACCAAAACGCTCTTTAGGCCATAGCGTTTTTGAAATTTGGCGAAACATCTCTTGTTTGCAATGAACGATGGTTTCCTCGGTGGAGAATCGCTGGAGGGTCCTGGTTGTGGGTCGTCGATATCTTCTTCTTTCTCCTCCTCATCACGGTTGCCACTGTTGTCGTTGGGTTCGTTTGCAGCGAATGTCTTGTACAGCTTCTTCGCCATTGTTTGTATGGTAATGGTGTCTAAGCTGATGTTCTTCTTCCAGCAATCAGCAATCCACAGGGCCAAAGCAGATTCCATCCGCACTATTATTAATTACGGGGTGTTACGACCCTCTTCGCTATTTTACTAAAAGTAATAGTTGCTGTTTTCCTGATATTTGCCTCGTCCTTTTTGATGTATCAAACAGTAGATTTGTTTATGCCAAAATGGCGGCCGACATCTGCGAACCTTCTTCCTTCCTTCAGCATATCCAACAGTTTTACCTTTACTGTTATGATCAACATCTTCCTTTGCCGCTTAGGCTTACTACCAGAAGCCGTAGAAGATGAAGGATGCTTGGGAGGCATTGCAGAAGTTGAAATACAAAAGTTTCACAAAATCACAAGCACAATGCAAACAGCGCACACGTGAGTAAACTAAACAGGTGAGGCGAGAGAATGGAAATTGCTGGGAGATTGAAGCTTCAATCAAAAAGCAAATCAGGCCCCATGATACAGAAAAACAATTCTGTGATTCGTCATCTCTAACCCATCAGCCAATAGCATCCCATGTACTATCTCATGTAGGTGTGACCCTTTACATTTTCCAAGACGCCAATACAGTGTACGCTATCGTACAGTATTTTACATGGTGCAAGACTGTGAGTTACATGTTTAAATTTATGTTTTTTACTATTTTTTTACTGTTTTATTATTCTTAGGCTAGAAATACTTTTTTTATCAATAAAATAATGAAAAAAATGGAAATTTTAATATGTACTAGCTCACGTAGGTGCGACCCTTTTCGTTTTCCGAAACGCCGATACCGGTATTGTATTTTACATGTTACAATACTGTGAGTTACATGTGTAATTTTATGTTTTTTACTATTTTTTACTGTTTTATTATTCTTAGGCTAGGAAATACTTTTTTATCAATAAAATAATGAAAATACTGGAAATTTTAATATGTACTATCTCACGTAGGTGTGACCCTTGGTGTTTTCCGAAACGCCGATACCGGTATCGTATTTACTATGGTGCAGAGTTATATGTTTAAATTTAGTTTTTTACTATTTTTTACCTTTTTATTATTCTTAGGGTGGGAAATACTTTTTTTTATCGATAAAATAATGAAATTTTTTTTTTCAATAAAACAATGAAAATACTAAAAATTTTAATATTTCCATGTATCGTGGATTCTCGCATATACCCTGAAAAAGAAAAAAAGCTCGCCAAAAAACCTGCGATGCACTGAATTCGAGAAAGGTGAATCGCGATATGAACATCTGACATAAAAAAATCCAGGGATACGAACAATGTGTATGAGAGAGATGAAAAGTTATTTTTGTTACAGTCTCACAACAACAACAATAATAATAATATGTATGATAGAGAGAAAGAGAGATTGAAAAGTTCTTTGCTTTGGCATCAAACCAATGTCTCTCAACAACAGCAGTAATAATAATAAGAATAATAATGCATAAGAGAAAGAGAGAGAGTAAAATATCTCAGGCGACTTCATACCAACCAACCGTCATTTCAACATAAATGGCCTAAAGTTTAGCAAACATAGTCTATTAAGTATTTACTGGATAATTATAATAATAATAATGATAATAAAAACAATAATAATACACAAATACATACTTAACATATATGTATGTGTGTGTGTGCATCTAATACAGTGTACAGTATAATAATGTGCGGTATTTATTATGCTATTAATATTAATTACAGTATTGTTGCTATAATAATAATAGTAATAATAATACATATGTTATAAGAAAAAGAGAGAGAAAACTCAAGCGACTTCTTACCAACCAACCGTCGTTTCAACATGAATGGCCTTAACTTTAGCAGACATAGTCTATTAAGTATTTATGAGATAATAGTAATAATGATAATACACAAATGCCTACATAAGATACATAAGTTATGTCGTAATTAAGTGTCTTTAGCCTAAGTACTGCACTTGACTGCATATGTATATATTGTGCAGTACTTTTTTTTTCTTTCTTTTTTTACCTAAGCACAACTTATGAACAATTCTACCTACAAACGGAGTTCTGGAACCTTACTTGTACGAAAGTTGGGGAGTATATATATATATATATATATATATATATATATATATATATATATATATATATATATATATATATATATATATATATATATATATATATATATGTGTGTACAGTCACCTCGCTATTTATACGAGTTTAAACTATGCAAAATTATATACACACACAGTCACCTTGCTATTTACGCGAAATTGGAATAACGCGTCTTGAAAATAATAATAACAAAATCTAATTCCGCGAATAACGTGCACGAGAAAAAGCAAATAAAAAATGGTTCAGTTTAGTAAATAAGCGACCACCTCTGAGGCAGTTTCCCACCATGCTGCCATGTGCTTCAGTCTCTCTTCACCCACTATGAACCCCAACTACAACAACAAAATGGATTTTCACCCTTATTGAAGTGTTTTTCCACATAAGTCATTGTTGTACTAAGCAATAATTTATGACTCTCTCTCTCTCTTTATATATATATATATATATATATATATATATATATATATATATATATATATATATATATATATATATATATATATATATATATATATATATATATAGATAGATAAGCAAATAAATAAATACATAAATGAATAAATAGAGAGAGAGAGTCATAAATCATTGTTACACTGGTACAACAAGGACTTACGTGAAAAAGTCACTCCAGTAAGAGTGAAAATCCTAGTCAAAAAGTCACTATGGCTTGGAACTGTGATCACCAACACCACACACCTGCTATCCACCGTATATAGAGTAATAAATAACTAAATCAATAATAAATGAATAACTAGAGAGAGAGAGAGTCATAAATCATTGTTGTACTTGTAAAACAAGGACTTTTGTGAAAAAGTCACTCCATTAAGGATGAAAATCCCAGTCAGAAAGTAGTTCTGGCTTAACACTGCGATCACCACACACCTACAGTCCACCATATATAGTGTTGATTTTTTTTTATCTGTTATATATATATATATATATATATATATATATATATATATATATATATATATATATATATATATATATATATATATATATATATATATATATATATATACACACAGTATATTAATGTATAGCATAAAAGCTGGAGTTGATCAGAAAAAAAATATGGTGACATTCTCTCTTTTGTCCCCTGCACTTGCCAAATATCAATTTACAAACATATCCATTTATAAACAGCCGTTCGGAACATAACTCGTTCATAAGTAGAGGTGTCTGTGTGTGTGTATATATATATATATATATATATATATATATATATATATATATATATATATATATATATATATATATATATATATATATATATATATATATATTTTGATTCTGTTTTACAAGAAGCATGTGAATATTGTAAATGTGGATGGTTATGTCTACATAAGGGAAAATAAATTTTTGAGATTCTTAGTACTTTAAAGTATATTTATCCACAAATCATCATTAGACGTGTCTAATTAACAGATAAAAAAGAAGCGATAGATACATATATACATACAGAGACAGAAGAAAAAGGAAAGATAGCAACTCGACAATGGAAATTCATAAATGGCAAATACTTAATATCTAGGGTGAAAGATTTTATATTTCCAGGCATGGGCGTGATAAGAGAGGTCAGTACAGGAGATAAGCTGAAGTTTGTAAGCACACTTGGGGATTTTAAGTGCATTCTTTAGTGGAAAGAAGAACAAATAAAAATAATGAGAGTAAAAACTGGAGGTATTATTGCATTATAGGACCACCTCTGTTTTCCAGTTGAAATAAAGGTTTTCTGCTAGTTTTTTTATGTGTTTTAAGCGAATCTGACCTTCATTTGCTCCGGAAATTAGTCCTTCACTCTGAAAAATTAACTGTTAGTTAAAAATCACTGGGAAAAATTAACCGTTAGTTAAAAATCACTGGCTTTCTGGTAAGTGAAGAGTTGCTGTAGCTGCCCGTTACTCAGTTTCAAATCGCGCACTGAGTTAATGAAATAATGGGGTTAGGTTAATTAATGTTAGTTCAAAACAAAAAACTACCAAAAAAAAAATTATTTCAATTGGAAAATAGAGGTGGTTATATAATGCAATTTTACCAAACTGGCATAACAATTATTATAATAATTATAAAAATATAGTATTGATAAATGTGAAAATATAATAATTTTTAATAAAAATAATAAAAATATTAATCAGGACGACATTAATGAAAATAATATCAGTGATCACGAAAACAATAATGGTAATAATGATTATTATACTTCCTGTGAAAGTAGGTATATTAGTCAACAGGTATGCACTAATATTTTTCTTGCGTTACTATTTTATCTTCTAGGTTTATAGAGCATTAAAAAAAAAAAAAAACAGATTTTTGGGATTCGTTTCCATGGTTTATTAAAGAACGAACAAACGAACGGTCCATAGTTTTCTGGCTCTCATGGGTACAAAACATATAAAAAACAATTCAAATGTAACACAAGAAAACAATACATCAGGTGTCTGTTTACATTTCTCGCCACTTCTTCTTCTTTCTTTTTCTATTACTAGATGGCAACCTGCACGATATGGAGGAGCATCAAATTTAAATTTCTTAAATGTTACCAGGTGTTACAATGATAATGATAATATTATCACTACTTCTGCTACTACTAATAATAGTAATATTGCAATAATAATAATAATAATAATAATAATAATAATAATAATAGTACAATAACAGTTATGACAATCACTAATACATCAAAATTAATAATTATGATGTAAAAGTTCGAATCATGCTTACAAATAATAACAACAATTATAATAATAACGCAAAATTGTTTGTACATAAACAAGAATATCATGTTAATTCCAAAATTAATTTTTTGAACTTGAATGAAGCTTACTTGATAATATGGGATCAATTACAAGTACTCTATATATATTTCTGGCTAGTACAGTGGTAACGCGATGGCCTCGCATTCGCGAGGTCGACAGATCGGTTCCCGCTCAGGACTGAGAGTTTTATGCTGGCGTCACACATAGCCAAAATTCCCGACCCAACTCTTAATGCTGGCGTCACACATAGCCAAAATTCCCGACCCGACTCTTAAAACCGTCTAAAGACGGAATCCTCCCGGCAGCAATGACGTCATTACGATAATCGGGTGTAATTTTTCGTCCGCGTACGACGGAATCCTGACGGTCCTACGTACTTTAAAAAAATCGAGGGGGTCCTGAACCGTCGTGGAGGGCCTACGATAATTGGCTGCTGCACCCAATAATCTCCGTGATTCAAAAGACCAAATCAGTCGTAGAAGACTGCGTACGATGGGTAAGATCGATCTTCTTGATAGTACGCGGGCGTAGGAGAAGGTGTACGCCCGTGTACGATCCAGAGGATCGATCTTTCCCGGCGTACGCAGTCCTCCTGGTCTGGAACAGTTAAAAATTAAAAAATTCGCTTATACGTCTGGCAGCGCAGTACGAAAAGACAGCGCGCGCATGCGTGGTCTCATTTCTGACAACCCAGTCCTGGGCGTTCAGTTTTTCTGGTCCACTTGCTGCATTTCTTATTGTTTTAGCATGATATTCTTCTTCTTCTTCTTCTTCTTATTATTATTATTATTATTATTATTATTATTATTATTATTATTATTATTATTATTATTATTATTATAGTATTATTATTATAGTATAATTATTATTATTATTATTATTATTATTATAGTATTATTATTATTATTATTATTATTATTATTATTATTATTATTATAGTATTATTATTATTATTATTATTATTATTATTATAGTATTATTATTATTATTATTATTATTATTATTATTATAGTATTATTATTATTATTATTATTATTATGTATTATTATTATTATTATTATTATAGTATTATTATTATTGTTGTTGTTGTTGTTGCTGTTGTTGTTATTGCTGTTTGATGTTAATGTACAGACACGTTTCTTTGAGTGAGCATTAAGAAAAAAAAACATTTCCTGTCTGCTTTCTATGTACAAAATATAACAATCATTCTTAATATATATCAAGCTCTTTATAGGTAAATGTCTCATATAATTCCTCATTTCTTTCACTGTGTTCTTGATATGATGTGCATTTATTTTTTCCCTCATATCAAAATATGAATTAATCAAATCCATAAATGTGTCAAACAAAATATATGAAATATATTAACATACATGGCCAACATATATTTACTTATATATATAAGTAGCTGAAGTGCCAAATATATAAATGGAAAAGTAAGGGCAAATATAACTACATTATTAAATGTAAAATATTAAACTTAATATCTTCTCAGTATAAAATAATGAAAATGAGCAACCCCCTACGAACGTGTACGTTCCCCTACGATGGGTAGGGAGCGTCGGGAGTATGGTTGGCCCAGTCGTAATAGTCAAAAATTTAAATTTCCCGTTTTCTATGATGAGACTTACGTTTGCGTATGATCAGTCGTACGCTAAATTACGTGTCCAAACTACTCCGTACAATTGCAATTACAATCCATAAGAATGCTTACGAGGACGTATGACGCACTTCCGACAGGCACAGGAATGCACCTGTCGGCTAAAAAATCTGCCGGATCTCCAAGGATTGAGCGAAGATTCCGTCGGAACGCGGTCTTAAGAGTCGGGTCGGGAGTTTTGGCTATGTGTGACGCCAGCATTAAACCGTCTAAAGACGGAATCCTCCCGGCAGCAATGACGTCATTACGATAATCGGGTGTAATTTTTCGGCAGCGTTCGACGGAATCCTAACGGTCCTGCGTAGTTTAAAAAAATCGAGGGGGTCCTGAACCGTCGTGGAGGGCCTACGATAATTGGCTGCTGCACCCAGTAATCTCCGTGATTCAGAAAACCAAATCAGTCGTAGAAGACTGCGTTCGACGGGTAAGATCGATCTTCTTGATAGTACGCGGGCGTAGGAGAAGGTGTACACCCGTGTACGATCCAGAGGATCGATCTTACCCGGCGTACGCAGTCCTCCTGGTCTGGAACCGTTAAAAATTTAAAAATTCGCTTATATGTCTGGTAGCGCAGTACGAAAAGACAGCGCGCGCATGCGTGGTCTCATTTCTGACAACCCAGTCCTGGGCGTTCAGTTTTCCTGGTCCACTTGCCGCATTTCTTATTGTTTTAGCATGATATTCTTCTTCTTCTTCTTCTTATTATTATTATTATTATTACCATTATTATTATTATTTTTATTATAGTATTATTATTATTATTATTATTATAGTATTATTATTATTATTATTATTATTATTATTATTATAATATTATTATTATTGTTGTTGTTGTTGTTGCTGTTGTTGTTATTGTTGTTTGATGTTAATGTACAGACACGTTTCTTTGAGTGAGCATTAAGAAAAAAAAAAATTTCCTGTCTGCTTTCTATGTACAAAATATAACAATCATTCTTAATATATATCAAGCTCTTTATAGGTAAATGTCTCATATAATTCCTCATTTCTTTCACTGTGTTCTTGATATGATGTGCATTTATTTTTTCCCTCATATCAAAATATGAATTAATCAAATCCATAAATGTGTCAAACAAAATATATGAAATATATTAACATACATGGCCAACATATATTTACTTATATATATAAGTAGCAGAAGTGCCAAATATATAAATCAGGGTTATACTTTCACAAATATTCCATATATATATATATATATATATATATATATATATATATATATATATATATATATATATATATATATATATATATATATATATATATATATATATATATATATATATATATATATATATATATATATATATATATATATATATATATATATTTATTGTTCACTAGGATCAATTCTAACGTAATTATATAAATGGAAAAGTAAGGGCAAATATAACTACATTATTAAATGTAAAATATTAAACTTAATATCTTCTCAGTATAAAATAATGAAAATGAACAACCCCCTACGAACGTGTACGTTCCCCTACGATGGGTAGGGAGCGTCGGGAGCATGGTTGGCCCAGTCGTAATA